>JASDQU010102430.1:151711-167103 GCA_032191745.1 Picea mariana
TCATTTGAAGCCCAAACTCCCTTCGAGTTCCCTCTCTGCTTCTTTTACACACACCCTCTTTTTACTCTGTTCCACTCGTGTATTATTTTCTTGCGTGCCCCACTCGAAGGTTCTCAACATGTCCTCTCTTTCTTATATTAGAAGGAAACTTGTGGGTCAATCATGGGGACTCATTTTGATCTTTCCTATTTTCCTATAGCTGACATATTTCCCATCCCTTCAGCGAGTCCTCCATACTTCCATTCATTGAGGGTGGTTGGTTTCTCAACCACCAATCCTCCCTCATTAACTAGTTTTCCTTGAAATTATGGCTAAGGGAAATAATCTGAATATTTGAAGATAATACTCCAAAAAATTGGCTTGGGGTCCTTTAGATTAATAGACCCTCCTCTCGTTCCTAAAGTGGTATCATGGCCAATACTTTTAAGGTTTTATCTATCAGTCATCTAATTGGAATTTCAATAAAAAAAATACAATTACAATATTTATATGCCATGGTTTGGAAATAATTAACATTATTAATTACATATTAGGGAGAACATGGGTATTACACTTGCAACCAATGATGCATTTTATTATTAATATTTAAATTATTACATTTCTAGGAACTCTAGCCTTTCAACTTTACAAGCTCTCCGACCTTTACTCAAATATACAAAAATACATTATTAATCTGGGGACTCAAAACATGGGTATTACACATATCAAAGGGTTATAGAGAATGTATATTCGATGTGATTCATCAACCAAAGAATACCAAGGTCACATAGGTCGTTCCAATAAGGTATTAACTACACTGCTTGTTGGCTCTCTTTCACGCATCCTTCATAATGTTTGGGGTTTTATGACCCAAGGTTCATATAGAGTTGACCAACAAAAACCACAATGCGTCAACATATCAATCCTTAGCTGAAGATTGAAGAAGGTATCACCCGAGATACCATGAGAATCACAGAGACCATCTGGTCTTGAGTCAGTGATGAAGGGATAATTACATAAGGAATCCATTTGGGTTGACATTCATACATTCCATTGCAATATGTTTAAATACTAAAAACATGTAACAACAACACATACATTCATCATATAGTGCATGATAAACACATCAAAGGACAATAATCACTACAAATTTTATTATATTCATTCAACCAGTCACATACATATACCAGAGACTCATCAATTATAAGAAAAAATGCCTTGAGCTATCATAAATTCTCACAGTAGTTCATTACATGGAACTATGCACTTTCCCTTAGACTCTGCATGTATTACAAAACCAAACTCATAACCAAACTCTTTATAAAACATAGTCAAAATTGTCTCTCAAACGACAGAGCTTGGAGATAACCCAAAAACATTAACCACAAAAACAACAATCTCAACAACAACAATAAAAAACTAACCAGTCAACCTGTTATCACCATAACAATTTTCTTTTGATGGAATCCAATTCTTGGAATTTAGCGAGGAGCTACATCATTCTAGAGGCGCGATAGTTTGGAGGACAGGGTCACACCTAGCGGAGAAGGGATAAATAAATCGGAGGCACGGAAGCTGATGGGGCCCAGGGGGCCACAGATCTTAAACAGCCTAGATCGACGGTCAAGAGAGGTATCAGGCAAGGAAATAACACGAAGGTTAATTACTCGAGAGCGGGTTGGGGGAAATACTGTGGTTTCAGCTTGTAGACATGTTGCACCACCAGAGGCATATCGGTGTGAAAAGAGGTCTACCAAAACCGCTTGGCCTCGCCCCAGATATTGAAAATCACATATAAAAGGAGGGCCCTGGTCATTATTTTATGTTATTTAAAATCATTTGAACGTTTGAAAATTGGCGCAAATGCTATGTTCGAACTGAATCTCAATAGTGAACCAAACTTGTGCATTATCCACTCATTCATAGGTACTTTTCATCATGGCCATGAATCCTATCATTTTATCTGTAACAGAGCAAGATCCCACCTCTATAGAAGAAGCCCTAATTGACAGGGACTCTGAAATATTTGACACACAAATAATTGTCTCACCTATTTCCGTATCCAGAGCCAATTTGTTAGATAATGTCAGGAAATGAATACCTTTCCTTGAATCATCCCAGGCATCCATAACCCCTTATGTCGTCGAAGTCGCATTCCCTTTCCAAGAATTCCTAAGCTGGTGTGCAGAACAATACTCGCAAGAAGAAAAGGTCATTTTGAATAAGTTAGGGTTAGAGGTCCTATGCAGATTAGACAACCCGTCAATTCGACACACACTCAATACACCAGAGTCTTCCCCTGTAGCGTCTGAGGCCTTCTAGGAATAGAAACTGATTACAGTCTACAAATAATGTCCCCCCAAGGTCAAAACCCTATTTTTGCAGACCATTGTTAAACCCGAACATCATTCTGAGAGTCTGTCGTTGCCTATCAAAGTAAGCGTCAAGGTTATTGAGGTCCTGTGGGCCTGTTGGGTTTTCTGTTGGACCTTTTTCAGTTAGTCTGTATCATTTTTGAAGAGTTCATCGCTGATAATGTGCACAAATAGCTAGTAAATTTCCAATCACAAAGACACTTCAGGTATTACACGCAGCTGCTGAGAATGTTCCTAAAAACAAATAAGACCGATTTCCCTGAAGCTACATTCATCTCAAATGAGTGCAAAAGGATAACAATGCTCATTTTGATAAATAAGATCATGTCCAGAGTTTATAGCTTAATCTCCAGCACCAGCCTGCCAAGGCTTTTGGAAGAAATGAAAAGCTCTTTACAACCCAATCTAGAGAACAAGGTATGAGATTAGGTGTTGTTCATGCATTCTACTATAATTTGGGTATATGTTTATGAAGAGGGACCTTACCTTTTACCTGTTTTATTGACTCCCAGAGTCTTTTCCCTAGAGTTCATCAGGAAAAGGATCATCTCAGAAACAAAACATTTTCTAAAAATGCACAAAGAATCTAACTTAAAGTTTCCTTTCATAATAAGACCCTTTGTGGTAAAGACTAGGTCTTGTTTGCCTCAGATGCAGGCCAAGATCAATGAATTTGGGTTTACACAGTTACAAGGGAAGAAATATGATCCACACCAGGTCATATCTAAAAGAATACTATTGAGAAAACAAGGCCCCTATGAGCATGAGCATGTTGAAGGAATTGATAAACTGGAAAATCTGGAAACCTATGCAGATATGGAAGTCATTTTTCAGCCTGATCAGACACAACAAATAGAGTCAGCCCCGCAGTAGATCCAGACACAAAAAAATTCTCCAAGGTTGATTATTAAAGCTCCCAAGATGAGTGTTTATAACAAGAGGAGTAGTTCAGAGGCCCTGGGCGCTAGTGGTTAGCAAAATGTTCCCAAGAAAATAAAATCACACTGTCCCCACAGATAGTAAAACTGGAGGAGGAAGAACCTAAAGAGAAAATGAGCATGGAGATGGTGGAGAGTAGAACCAAAAATGAAGAAGCTAATACAGGGAACATGCCACAGGGTGAAAGCAGCTCAAGAGATTTCAGCAGCAAGAAACATGTCCTTAATAAGGCACATGGAGCGATCTACCAATCCAAAGAAGATTTAGAAAACCAATACGTTGTGAAAGGAAATATGGCCATGAGTGAAATAAGAGATTTGCTACCTGAAGTAGAGAGGATCGCCCAGCACAAGTCTTCCCTATTTTCAGTCAGGGTTGTAGAAAGGAAGACACTTAACATGGTGGTGGCAGATGAGGATAAAGTGTCTGAAATCAAGTTGCATTATGAAAATATCGGTGCCCTAGATAAGGTAAAATTCCATAGAAACGCCAGTGACATGCTATATTTAGACTACCTGATTCTGAGTTTGAGGGTTTCAAGACTGACAACCCATGCACTTAAATTGGATGGATAATTGAAACAGAAAAAAACATTCAGCAGAGCCTGGCAGACCCAGGTCAAAAGATTGGAATCTCAAGGCCCTCGGGGAGTAAGAGCTTCCTTAGACGAGAAATACAAATTGATTCAAAGCATGAAAAAGAAGATGAAGATGTCTGCCACGGAATATCCATAGGCAGCAGAGCTGGCTGCTCTAGAATAATAAAAAGTTACATTTAGACAGGAAGCACTAAATTACAAACCCAAAGTATTGTAGCTGGAAAAGGAAAAAGAGAATTGGTCACAAGGACAAGAAATAACATCATGCATGGCTACTATTGTACATTCTACTGCACAAACTAGATCAAGTGCTAATGGATTGGTTCAAGCTATGTCCCAAGTAAGCTTGAATACAGGGTAAATCAAGAGCCTTAAGGGGATCAAAGAAAAGATGCAGCAAGAGATGAAAATGAAGGATGAAAAGATGGCTCAAGTACAAAATGAAAATCAAGATTTGCAAGAAAGGGTAAACAAGCTGAAGATGAGGTTGAGAGGTAAAGTGCTTTTGCAGGGAGCTAAACATGTAATCTGGGATGCTATTGCTGCTGAATTTGATAAGATCAGGGTGTACTTGAATTTTATAAATGACAAGGACAACATGACTATCATTGCCCAAAGCAAGTGTAATTTTTTAAATGAGACACTGGCGAAAAAGCCCTCGGAATGGGCCCATAATGCTATAAATTTGCTAAATGTCATTCCCACTGCTGAACTTCAGACCATTGGGGTCAAGGACAGAACTACACTGATCATTTGGGCTAGGAGGATCATTGTTAAGCACAACTTACTCAAGTCAGTTCAAACCAAAACTGTGCAGATGGAGCAGAGTATACAAGAATTTAAAGATACATTTGAAAAATTGTTTATCAAGGGCCTCCCACAAATTTGGGATGGCAAAGGAAAATTATACGATCAAGAGGAATACAATTCTCTCCTCACTCAGTGTAGAATGGATCATTCCAAATTTGAAGGCCTAGAGGAGAACCTGAAGGGACCAAGTTTGGTGGAATATTTGGCCACAAACTTTGAGATTTTAAATCAGTTTAAGACAGTAAAGATTGGGTTGCCGACTATGACTTATGCTACTTGCATCGGCTTGGAGATCTTGATAAAAGAAATGATGGATTACAAGCTTCCTTTTGACTCATAGTGGAAGGAGATCGTGCGGCTAGGGAAGACAAAATGCATTTTTCCAGAGACCAACAAATAGCCTCCAGGTATCACCAGATTGGTGAGTTCGACGGGAGATCGGAGCAAGACAGATGGCAAGGAAAAAAAACGAGCAGTCAGAGGAATCAGCCGTTAGTTTATGAAACATTTTTGTTTAATCATCGTAAATTGGTTCACATGCTGAGACTATCAGTCGAAATTATTGTAGTCTGTTTTAGAAGCTGAAACGTTTCAGTTTCAGCCATTGGAATCGAATTGTATAAGTTCTAGAAATTCTGAATGAATTAATGTTGGTAGAAGTGCAAGGGAACCTTTTTGGTTGTTTTGAACTCTATTGTAATTTTCTGAAGCTGAATTGAATACATATGAAGAAGCTTTTGAAGTCTCTATGAAAATATTCTAATGGTGGTGATATGAGTTTTGTCTTCTCTCATTGTATGTATTTCCTATGTTCTTTAATTCCATTTAAATTTTCTTTTGTTTAAATTGGAGAGTTAAAGGCCCATAATTCATCTTATGATGCTCTCGTCTTAAGAAATTTAAACTGTGTGTGCTTCTTCTTAACCAATTCAGAATTCATTTCAGTAATGCTCTGATGTAGTTATTTGTTTTCTCCTTCTTCCTACACTTCGCTTAAACTCAATTTGCATCTCAGATTCATTTCCTCATTTAGCCTTTATCCTCTGGAGAGATTTACTGTGCAGTCATTTTTTTCATTCACTTGCATAATTTCGACCCCATAGCTCTGAGTGTCCCTCCCCTTCCTAGTCAGCAAATTTATAAAAACCTGCCAAAACAAACCAAATCTAGCTAGTGATTTCCAAAGATAATATCCAATGACACGAGAGATCCCTCTCTGAGTTGATAAGGCTAGTTCCCAGCTCTAAAGTAGGTTGAAACAATTACCTCTGTTGTTTTTCTATCATCTGGACAAAATTTACAGAGTGCTAACATTTTGGCATCATTGTCGGGGATCGAAAGCAAAATATTCCCTGGGAAAAATGACTTGAAGCTCTAAGTTGATCCCTGAGGATGACAATGGATCAAATACGTTATTGGCTGAGATTAGTTTTTCCCTAGAGACTCTGTTACCAAGAGACTAGTTGTAACAAACAGTGTGAGCTAGAAATCCTGGCTCGCAAGAGAATTCAAACTCGAAGCAACCCAGAACCAAAAGATGCAATCCATGTGTCTGACCCTGAAAAGTTTGTACATAAAAGAAAAGAAAATCCAGTAACCCCAGTGTTGCGTCCAGACTGATGTTTTTCCTTACACAAGGATGGCGTGACAATCATTGAAGACCTTGAGTTTGATGTGATATTTGAGAAAACTCTTTTCAAAACTAAGTCTAAATCTTTTTTAAGCGAAGTTATCTTTGACAAAAACATATTCTGAGATTTGATTTTAGCTGCATCTACCAAGCCTATAGTGATTCATGCTCAAAACCAACATCTGCTCCGACCCCTTACAGCAGCCATGGCATCTAAATTTGATCCCCTTGTACTGCCTATGCAACTACATGATTTACCTCGAGACTATAACCTAAGGATCAAACTATATGATTATGAAGGTAACATATCAGCTTAGAAGCACCTAGATTGGTTTAACAATTTTGTAGACTTAGAGGAGGTGGACTTTGAAGATGTAAAAATGAGACTGTTTACACAAAGTCTTGCAAAAGAAGTGAGGAAGTGGTTCAGATCCCTTCCAACAGCTAGTGTCGTAGATTTTGAGGCCTTTGAAACCAACTTCCTTGCAAAATGGGGCGACAAGAAAAAATCCCCTTCAGTTGTTGACCCAGTATAACAACATAAAGAGTTCACCTGACGAAATAGTGCAGGAGTTATCAACCAGATTCATAAAGGTCTATAATTTGATTCCTGCTGAGGTAAACCCCCCACACCCCCCTAAAGTTGCTCAGCTCATATATGTTGATTCTTTTGAAAGTGATTTTTCTTTGTTATTGAGAGAACGAAGATCTACTACATTAAATGATATGATGATTGATTCCATAGAAGTTGAAGTGAATATAATGGCTTCATGGAAGATAAAAGATAACTCTGGCAGGGAAATGAAAAAAACTCAAGATAAGGCACAACCTTCAACCTCAAAAACATCGGAAGAATAGTTTGAAATGATGATGAGAACCATGGAGAGGATGATGGAAAGAATGGCCCTGGGTAATAGGCCTAACCCCAGAGAATAGGTTGATGGTCCTCCTAGAAATCTGAGGAGGCCAGCAATCCCACAAATTAGACAAAGAGAGCAAGGAAATCAAGGGAATCAGGCAAATCATGCAAATCAGGCAGATCAAGTGAATCAAGAAAACCAAGGGAATCAGGGGGATCAGCAAATAGGACCTACTTTTCAAAATAATTATGTAAATGAGAATTATGATGGATAATGTGAAGACAACGTGAATTTTTGTGATGATAAAGAAACAAAAGTGTTTTTGACTAAAGAATAACATGACCAATTCATGGATGCAAGTGCAATCTTTCTACAAGATGAGGAGGAAAGGTTATCGGTAGAAAGGGAAGATTACCAAGAAGGATTGCAAGATGCCATCATGCAATTCCAGAGACAATACAATCTTTGAAATCAGAGAGTGCCTAAAACCCTCCCAAAGGGAAATCCTTCAAAAGGAAATCCTCCAAAAGGAAACCCCACCAAAGAAGCTCAGAGTAACATACCCTCTTCAAGTTAGTCCAAAAAGGATCCTGTTGAAAAATATTCTGTTGCGAAGGATTCTGTTGCAAAAGATTCTGCTGCAAAAGGTATTGTGGACAAAGGAAAGCAAAAAGAAGAACCCCAGAAGAAAATATTAAAGGCGAGAAAATAAACGGTCACCAAAGAGGTAGAGAAAACCTAATCCTCTTTTAATTTTGAAAGTGAGATGGCCAAGATCAAAATTTATGTACCATTTAATGAATTAATCAAGAATAGCGATTATAGAAATCAGATCATCAAAATTCTTAATATGGAACAGGCTTTTGATACCCTGAACATACAAGATGATCACCCTACCATCTTATTTGGACAAAGAATAGAAAAAAAATGGTGATAATGAAGAAGTCCTCCCTTTCTATGTTAGCCTAAAAATCCATGATATGACTCTCCACAATGCCATGTTGGATTCTGGAGCATCTCATAACCTAATGCCCAAGGTGGTCATGGACCAACTAGGCCTGGACATCACAAGACCTTACAAATACCTATCCTATTTTTGATTCCAGGAAGGTGAAGTCTAGGTCTTATTAAATAGTTGGTGGTATCTTTAGCACAAATCCCAGCAAAGAACATGGTTATGGATGTACTGGTTACTGACATCCCTCCTAAGTTTGGCATGTTGTTGTCAAGATCTTGGGATGCAAAATTGAAAGGATCTCTTCAGATGGACATGTCATACGCCACCATCCCTATTTTTGGTCAGGATAGAAGGTTGTACAGAGAAGTCTTTCTCAAATACATGGTCAGCAACAAGTCACAGCCAAGTAATCATCCCATCTACTCTGTGGAAACTGGGTTGGGATCTTTCATTTTCTTCAATGACCTATGTTTCGAAGAGAAAGAACCATAAATTGATATGGTTGACAAAGAGAGAGATGATCAACATATTGAAAAGTATTCAGAGAAGCAGGATAATGCAGAAGAGCATACATGGAATATGAGTTTTGATGGAGTTTCCTGCAGAGAGGGAGCAGAGGCTGGCATATGGATCAATCACCCCAAAGGAGATTCAAAATGATGTTCTTATAAACTTTTTTTTGAATGCAAAAATAACATGGCCGAATATGAAGCATTAATATTGGGGTTGAAGGTTTTGAAAGAATTGGGTGCCAAAATAATAGATGTACATGGAGACTATGAGCTAATTATGAATCAAATCAAAGGCATATACCAAGAAAAACATCCCAGACTGAAGGCTTATAGGAACCTGGTACTAGACCTCCTTGAGACATTTCCATAATATAATATTTCATCAATTCCAAGAGAAAAAAATTAGGTTTCTGATGCCTTGGCTACTTCAACAACAGTTTTCAAAGTTCCAATTTTCCTTGACAGAAAATACAAGGTTGAGGTCAAGTATAGGCCAGCAGTACCAGATAATATGAAGTACTGGCAAGTTTTTGAAGATGACAAACAGACAGAAAGCTTCCTCAAGATGGAGAATGAATTCAAGAATTTGAACATTGATGATGAATACTGTGATGATGAGGTGGATGCAGTTGCTTTCACAAAGGAGGGGTATTTTGACAATCAGATTGTAGGAAGAGATATCATTCATCAAAAGAGAAACATCATTCCCAAGGGTCTAGTCCCATTGGAGAAACGCTTTGATAATAATGATGTGGCCAAAAGTCCAAAGATTACAATAAATGAAGGGGATGTGGAAGATTGAAATATTGGGACTCTAGGGGATCCAAAGATCATTAAGTTGTCCAGAACACTAATCCCTGGAGTCAAGGGGAAATATATCAAATTGATGAAAGAGTTCCCTGATGTTTTCTCCTAGAGCTATGATGATTTGAAAGTTTATGACACCATTATAATTCAGCATGTTATCCCAATCAAAGAAGATCATAAACCTTTCAAACAAAAATTAAGAAGGATAAATTCTTTATTGTTGCCTTTGATCGAAAAAGAAGTAAAGAAACTATTTGAAGCCAAAATCATAGTGTCCCTGAGATTTTCTAAATGGGTGGAAAATCTGGTGCGAGACAAAAAAAAGAGTGGAGAAATCAGGTTGTGTGTGGACTTCATGAATCTGAACAAAGTATCTCTAAAGGACAACTACCCACTGCCTAAGATGGATCATATTTTACAGAAGGTGGTGGGTTCTCAGAAAATGTCAATGTTAGATGGCTTCTCTGGATACAATCAAATTATGGTGCACCCTGACGACCAGGAGAAGATGACATTTACCATGCCATGGGGAACATTCATGTATGCCAATATGCCTTTTGGACTTATGAATGTAGGGGCAACGTTTCAAAGAGATATGGACATAGCTTTTGCTGATGAAAAAGACAAATTCATTGTTATATACCTTGATGACATAACTGTGTATTCTACCTCAGATGAGGAACACCTCAAGCATCTTAGAAGGGCATTTCAAAAGTGCAGAAATTTTGGAATCTCGTTGAATCCTAAGAAGTCAAATTTCTCCATGGAAGAAGGAAAGATGTTGGGTCACATTATTTCAAAAGAAGGGATAAAGGTATATCCCAGCAGAGTTGAGGGGATCTTAAAAATTGGCATACCCAGAAGTAAAAAGGAGGTACAATCTTTCCTGGGCAAAGTGAACTTTCTGAGAAGGTTTATCCCTAATTTGGCCAAAATCATAAAGTATATTACCAACATTCTCAAGAAAGGGAATGAAATCAAGTGGATCCCTGATGCCAGAAAATCCTTTGAAGATTTTAAAGTGGCATTAACCAAGGCCTCAGTACTGGCCATCCCAAACTTTGAAAAGGACTTCATATTATTCTCTTTTGCCTCAAAGCACACAATTGTTGGTGTTTTACTACAGAAAGATGAGCTGAATTTTAAGAAGCTCATAGCATATTACAACAAGACATTGAAGGATGCCCCTTTGAAATATGATATCATGGAGAAGTAAGCATATGCATTATTCAAGGCCTTGAAATAATTCAGGGTTTACATATTGCATTCTCATACTACTTATTATGTGCTCAGTAGCTCTGTGAAAGACATCTTAACCCAACCTGATCTTGAAGGAAAGAGGGGTAAATGGATTGCAGTGTTGTTAGAATATGACCTTGAGATCAAACCCACCAAGTTGATCAAGGGACAGGGGCTTGAAAATCTTATGGCACTAACCAATTGAGAACTCTTAGGAATAAATTTCATTGCAGACCTATCAGAGGGCGTAGAAGAAGAAAGAACTCCTCAAATATCCCAAAAATTTCTTGATTCTATGTGGTATGCAAATATCATCTTTGTGTTGAAAATTTTAAAGGCTCCTCCTGAATTTAGAAAAACAAAGGCCAGATTCTTGAAACTGAAGGCAACAAAGTTTTGTATAGTAAATCAATCTCTATATTAGAAAGACCCAAGAGGGATTTTATTGAGTTGTTTGCTGGAAGAAGAAGCAGAAAAGACCATCAGAGAATTCCATAAGGGTGACTCTGAGGGTCACCATTATTGGAAAACAACTGTGCATAAGATTTTGAGGGATGGGTTCTATTGGCCTACTGTTTTTTCGGATGTCTATAAAGAGATTTCAAAATGCCATGAATGTCATATTTTTTATGGGAAAGGAAAATTACAACCTCTATCTTTGAAACCCATCTCTGTGGAAGATCCTTTTAGAAAGTGGGGCCTTTATTTTATAGGGTAAATCCATCCACAATCCTCAGCCCAACACAAGTGGATTCTGACAGCAACAAATTATTTCACTAAATGGATTGAAGCAGCTCCCACCAGGCAGCCAACAGATGTTGTTATCATCTAGTTTTTAGAAGACAATATTTTGTCCAGGTTCGAATGCCCAATCAAGATCATAACAGAGAATGCAATAGCTTTCAAGTCCAAGAAAATAGAGAAATTCTGCAATGATTACAATATCACCCTTGGCCATTATACATCATATTACCCTCAAGGAAATGGGTTGGTCGAGTCCTCGAATAAAAGCTTAGTCAGAATCATCAAGAAATTGCTACAAGAAAATAAAAAGGCCTAGCACAAAAAGCTCACCCACGCGTTATGGGCTGACAGGATCACCCCAAAGAGATCCATAGCCACATCCCCTTTCCATACCGTTTATGGTAAAAAGGAAATTTTTCCTACTGCATTGGGATTGCTAGTGATGAAGTTGTTATAGGAGCAAGATGCAAAAACAGATGCCAATCGAAGAAGAAAGGATGAACTAATCAATGTCCAACAGACCAGAGAAAAGGCTTTCAATAATGCTCAGTTGTGTCAAGACAAGATCAAAGAGGCTTTTGATAGGCATACCAAGGTAGATGACTTCAAACTGGGAGACTTAGTATTGAAATGGGATGCCATAAATGAAGATAAGGGAAATCACGAGAAGTTTGATCATCTATGGTTGGGACTGTTCAAAATTGCATCATATCATGGAAGCAATGCCTACATATTACAGGGGAGTAATGGAGACATCGTTGGAGGAGGGCCTGTGAATGGCAGGTTCCTCAAGAATTATATCGTTTAAACATCATCACCCCTTCCATTCATTGTACATAATCGGTTTTGTGTTTTCTTTTCACATGAAGAGGTTGGAATAAAAGCAGCAAAGTTGAAGCCCGAGGTGAAGGCCATGAACTATGCTGGGTCGATTTTGAGTTTTTTGAATAAAAGATGAAGGATTCAGACTGCACAAATAAATCACATCCCAACGGGTAGGCACTTGGTCTATCGTTCTTTTCTACCTCCCAGGGAGGATAGCATCCCCAGTTGGAGCCTATGCTATCACCATAACAATTTTTTTTTGATGGAATCCAAGTCTCAGACTTCAGCAAGGAGCTACATCGATACGAAGGAAAGATATTTTGGAGGACAGGGTCGCACCTAGCGGAGAAGGGATAAATATACCAAAGGCGCGGAAGTTGATGGGGCCCGACGGGCCATGGATATTAAACAACCGAGATTGACGGTCAGGAGACGTATCAAGTGAGGAAATAACACGAAGGTTAATCGTTTGAGAGAGGGATGGGGGTAATACTGTGGTTTCAACTTGCAGACACGTGGCACCACCAGAGGCATATCGGGGTGAAACGAAGTCTACCAAAAATAGCTTTGCCTCGCCCCCGATATCAAAAAGTGCATATAAAATGAGGGCCTCGGTCATTATTTTATGTTATTTCAAATCATCTAAACGTTTGAAAATTGGCGCAAACGCTCCATTCGAACTAAAGCTCAACAGTAAACCAGACTTACTCATTCTCCTCTCATTCACAGGTACTTTTCATCATGTCCATGAATCCTGTCATTTTATCCGTAACAGAGCAAGATCCCACCTCTAAAGAAGAAGCCCTAATTGACAGGGACTCTGATATATTTGACACAGAAATAACTGTCTCACCTATTTCCGTATCCAGAGCCAATTTGTTAGATAATGTCAGGAAATGAATACCCTTCCTTGAAGCATCCCAGGCATCCATAACCCCTTACGTCGTCAAAGTCACATTCCCTTTCCAAGAATTCATAAGCTGGTGTGCAGAACAATACTCACAGGAAGAAAAGGTCATTTTGAATAAGTTAGGGTTAGAGGTCCTGTGCAGAGTAGACAACCTGTCAATTCAATACACATTCGATACACCAGAGTCTTCCACCGCAACATCTAAGCCCTTCGAGGAAGAGAAACTGATTACAGTCTACAAAGAATGTCCCCCCGAGGTCAAAACCCTATTTTTGCAGACCATTGTTAAACCCGAACATCATTCTGAGAGTCTTTCATTGCCTATGAAAGTAAGTGTCATGGTTATTGAGGTCCAGTGGGCCTGTTGGATTTTCTATTGACCTTTTTCAGTCAGATTCCAGTCAGTCAGTCTATATCATTTTTGAAGAGTTCATCGTTGATAATGTGCACAAACAGCTAGTAAATTTCCAATCACACATACACTTCAGGTATTACACGCACCTATTGAGAATGTTCCTGGAAACAAATAAGACTGATTTCCCTGAAGCTGCATTCATCTCGACTGAGTGCAAAAGGATCACAATGCTCATTTTGATGAATAAGATCATGTCCAGAGTTTATAGCTTAATATTCATCATTGGTCTGCCAAGGGTTTTGGAAGAAATGAAAATCTCTTTACAACCCAATCTAGAGAACAGGGTAGGAGATTGGGTGTTGTTCATGCATTCTACTCTAATTTGGGTATATGGTTATCAAGAGGGACCTTACCTTTTACCTGTTTTCTTGACTCCTAGATTCTTTTCCATAGAGTTCATTAGGCAAAGGATCATCTCAGAAATAGAACATTTTCTGAAAATGCACAAAGCATCTAACTTAAAGTTTCCTTTCATAATAGGACGCTTTGTGGTAAAGACTAGGTCCTATTTTCCTCATATCCAGGACAAGCTCAGTGAATTTGTGTTTACACAGTTACAAGGGAGGAAATATGATCCACACCAGGTCATATCTAAAAGAAGACTGATGAGAAAACAAGGCCCCTATGAGCATGAGCATGTTGAAGGATTTGATAAACTGGCAAATATGGAAACATGTACAGATATGGAAGTCATTTTGCAGCCTGATCAGACACAACAAATAAAGTTAGCCTCGTAGCAAATCCAGACATGGAAAAATTCTCCAAGGTTTATTATTAAAGCTCCCAAGATGAGTGTTTATAACAAGAGTAGTAGTTCAGAGGCCCTGGTCGCCAGTGGTCAGAAAAATGTTCCCAAGAAAATAAAAATCACATAGTCCCCACAGATAGTAAACCTGGAGGAGGAAAAACCTAAAGAGAAAATTAGAATGGATATGGTGGAGAGTAGAAACAAAAACAAAGAATCTAATACAGGGAACATGCCACAGGGTGAAAGCAGCTCAAGAGCTTTCAGCAGCAAGAAACACGTCTTTAATAAGGCACCTAGAGTGGTCTACCAATCCAAAGAATATTTAGCAAACCAATACGCTGTGAAAGGAAATCTGGCCATGAGTGAAATAAGAGATTTGTTACCTGAATTAGAGAGGATCTCCCAGCACAATTCTTCCCTGTTTTCAGTCAGGGATGTAGAAAGGAAGACACTTAACATGGCAGTGGAAGATGAGAATAAAGTGTCTGAAATCAAGATGCATTATGAAAATATCGGTGCCCCAAATAAGGTAAAATTCCACAGAAAATCTAGTGACATGTTATATTCAGAATACCTGAGTCTGAGTTTGAGGGTTTCAAGACTGACAACCCATGCACTTAAATTGGATGGACAATTGAAACAAGAAAAAGCATCCAACAGAGCCTGGAAGACCCAGTTCAAAAGATTGGAAACTGAAGGCCCTAAGGGAGTAAAAGCTTCCTTAGACGAGAAAGACAAATTGATTCAAAGCATGAAAAAGAAGCTAAAGATGTCTGCCATAGAACATCCAAAGACAACAAAGATGGTTTCTCTAGAACAAGAAAAAGAGAGATTTAGACAGGAAGCACTAAATTACAAGGCCAAAGTATTGCAGTTGGAAAAGGAAAAAGAGAATTGGTCACAAGGACATGCAATAACATTAGACATGGCTACTATTGTACCTTCTACTATATAAATTGGATCAAGCGTTGATGGATTGGTTCAAGATATGTCCCAAGTAAGCTTGAAGACATGTGAAATCAAGAGCCTTAAGGGGATCATAG
>JASDQU010102430.1:171285-185096 GCA_032191745.1 Picea mariana
ATTATTTCATAATACCAATCCTTTCAAAATGAGATCAAACATTAAATGAATTTAAACAATGTGCCAATGTCCATGGCCACTTTCACACACAATGCACCCTTGCATTGATTTTAGATTATTACATTTCATGTTAGGCACTCTTGCCATGGGGTGTTGGAACTCAACCAACCTCTCACCACATGGGTTATCTATCCACATTCATTATTACAACAGTACCATTCTTCCACTACAAACTGATCTTAACGTCAAATCAACATACATGAAACTGAAGTTTCACATGAATGATTCAATCATTCTTTCTTCACTAATAACCAGGGTGCCAACATTCATGGTCACCCAATTCCTCTCTTTACCATTGTTACAACTATGGTAGGATATTGGAAGGTCCTCCTTCCATAATGGGAAGCCATGTACATGCCTACTCATGCAAACGTGCATTTTCCTCAATGAATTCCATCAACATGTTCCTTATGAGCACTTATGCTCACATTCATTCATGACACAATTGTTCACAAATTGTCTTTCAAGGATTTCGTTCATCCTTGACTATCTAAGGTTCATACCTCTTTCATTCAGGTTCTTCTTTCCTAAATCTTACCCTCACTTGGGTATTTACTAACACAAAATAGTCAATCCAATCACATGCATAACATCAAGATACAAAATATTTCAGAATGTATTTTTACCCAATCCCTTTCAGTTATCATGCCACATGGGCATGAAACATTTTATGCATGTCCTGGCTGCCAACAACCTTTCTGATATTACCTCATAAATGGTGATTCATGGGGACTCCAAAAGTCCCTTCATCATTCTTTTGACAACAACCTTATTTCATTTGTACTCTACCTGAGGTTGTCCACCATTGGCAGTTGTCCTTTCCCAATAGCTTCGATCCTTTCCTAGACACAACATGCATCATCACATTTAAATTTATATCAGTTGTCATGTAAAATAATATGCATGTACCATAGTATTTAATTCAATAAAACATTTTTAGATATGCACCAACATATCTATATGCACTCTATCACTTTTCCCTCAATGTGTTCACTACTGCAATATTAAAAATAATTCAATCATACAACCATCAACATTTTCATGCCCAAACATTTACATACATCAACATATTAGTCTTGTCATCCTATAGAAACACAAAAAACAACAAGGAAAGGATTCCATGGATTTTACCTCTTCCAAATCCTTCTACACAACAGAGAACTTTCAACCTAGCTAAATTGTTCCCAAGGCCTTTCTACCTTTGCATAACATGGTTCAACCAAAGTCATTCATATTAATAAATGTGTCTTCCTTTTACCAGTTGTACTTTCAAGTTACATAATTCTGCCAATTAAATCAGATTTTTTAAAGTGAGAAAAGTGTTCCTTCATTTCTTATTTATTGCTTATGCAATTTATCCCCTTTTGGGATTTGCCTACTCTCTTCCTTGAGCATTCCTAGTCAAGTTCATCTTGACCTTTCCTGGATATATTCAACATACTACAAAAACAATATTTTGGTTCACAAATTAATCATGAACCCGCGCATTCGACACATTATCAATCATAATGGTCAAAATTCATTTGCATGTCTCCTATGCATGGATTATATTTTAAAATGTAATATAGGATTCTTTTATAAACATGCCTTGCATCCCACTATTTGGTTTTCCAACAGTCATTAATGTTATGGCTCTGCACTCCCGACAGATTTCTCACACAGTTCCTCAACAGAGAACTTATTCAACCATGCAACTCTCTTGTTTCATATCCATCACTATGTGAAATGACCTCAACCTTGAGTCAGACTCAATTTCATCATTCAAGGATTTTACCTAATATTCCATAAAGAATATAAAAATGCATTCTTATTATGCATTCGAGATTATATACTCGCACATGCAGACTATTTCATTGTGATTTATTCACTATGCACTTAACCACATGCATCAACATGATGTGCGTGTCTACCATAGGCATACTTCATAGTTTCACTAGCATATCTATTTAAATCATTTCTCTCATGATTTCATTTCACTATTTAAATCATTTTACATCCAATTTTCATGGGAAAAAATCATATTTCCTTTTACTCATAATAACATAGCATCCATGTTCATTGCTCTTTCAACATTTTTATCTTAGATATTTCTGAGGAATGGAGTACACCCTCCTCAAGCTAGAGTTAAAAAAAAAAAAAAAAATCATGACTCTTCAAAATGGAGTCAGCCATGCATCCATGGTATTTCTCAACCTAGAAAGTACACATCTTGCCTCATAGCCTACTCATTCAGGTAGTTATATCATGCCTTATATATGTTTGTGTGTGTGTGTGTGTGTGTGTGTGTGCGCATCACTTACACCTTTTTGTATCATCCATTCACATTTGTTTAACATCATCTTGTCTTGATGAAATATTACAGTCATTTATATTACCCATCTCACAAATAAAATCATAATTATGTCGCCCTATTTACACGATAGAAACAAAAAAGAAACCAACTTTTTCCCTTTTGTTACCAAATCATTCCACAATTCAGAAAACACTAACTAGGTAATTACCACATTACCTAAGGCAATGATATAAGAATTCTAGTCTCTCTTTATTTGTCAAACCATTCTTGGTCAAAAGACCTTTACCAAGAAATCTTTTTTTATATTTCCTCTCACTGCTACTTGAGTATATTAAGCCATACCCATATGGCTATCATCCACCTCTGGATGTTAATGTAACCGATTGGTCATATGGAAATGTCCCAACACTTCCTTTACCAGACTTTATATCAACCTTTCATTAATCATTACAACCTTATATTAATCAGGCAATAAGCAATAGCATTATCAACATTTCATTGTTCATTCTACCTTATCCACATAAGATAGTATACAATCAACATCATCAACATTTTACTTTTGTTTCTAACATTCCTGTTGATATTAGGTTATCATCAACCAAAATATCCCATCAACATGCCATACCTTACAACCAACCACAGGTTATAATAAGTCTATTTTCATGTTACATACATGCTTACTCATTATCATATGCATGACAACATATCCACATATTATATTTCATGCATAAACAAGTACTCAAGTCAATAAGCATACCCATTTAATTTAGTACAATCATGAGCTCATAAACTGGCTCATATGTTCAAGTCATTTCACCTCTATGAGGACTAGAAACAGTCCAAAGGACTATTTCTTCTTTTTCTTGATTAGATTATCTCAACAACAAGTTTCATTCATTATAGGTCAAGTAAACTGACCTTACAAATTTTCCATCAGCCTTCTAGACATGAGGACTTGTACATGTAGGATTTAGTATCCTATTTAAGTAGTAATTGTGATTTCCATAGCTCCAATAAACCATACTTATATGAAACATTACAGCCACCAATTCATTCATTCTTTGAACTTGAGTAATGTTTAACAAGATTCTTCCCTTTCATCCATTCAGATTCAGGGCTTACTAGGAATATCTATCAGGATATTCCCACTCCTCTAGGATTAGTTATCATTCTTACCAAGGAAACAACATAATTATTCTATTGTAATCAACATGATAATATGTTTTCTTGCAAGAAACTTTAAAACAAAATTTCAACTCTGCAGTCCTTCTCAAGAAATCTTGTGCAGATGTTAACCAAAATTTTAAAGTAGAGAAACTCTTTTGAAAAGGATCATCTTGGACTTGTTATACCAATCCTATTACTGATCTCTGGCCCATCCAAGCCTAGTGTTTGAAATCTTCTTTGATACCACTTTATAAGACAAGAAAATTCCTAATTACCCTTTTAAGGGATGGGGTATTGGATTTTCTCTTTTCCTTAATCATCTCAAATCCTTTTCTTGATGGAACCATCATCTTATTCTCATCAAGAGATTTTCAACGACGGTTACCATGTTAAAGATCGATATCTAGATCAATAGTTATGGCCTCTTAAAGTTATAGACCTTCTTTAGTCCAAAATTCACTTGCACCATGAAACCTTAGGTGCCTGATTCGATATCCTACTTGGCATCTTAAACACATGGCATCCACAACCGACCACTTGTCATGACACGTGGCCCTACCACTGTCTACCACCTAGCATGACATGTGGAACTCATAACTCAATATGGATCTTCGCCTCACAACTCTGATTTGTCTTGACATGTGGAATAACCTACAATGTGCCATGTCACCTCCGTACTTAAGGTTTCCCCACTATGGTTGTGCCACTTGTCATAATTTTTGGCCTATTAGTCCTTCTAAATCAATGTCTTAGGTTTGTTCAGAGAAATCCTTCATCGTCATATTATTCTTCATTGAAGTTGCATTCTACTTCGACTAGCACACTTCGATAAAAACACATTCTGATGGATTTGATGATCCTCAGAGTCGAAAAATCAATAAATTTGGAGTCTCCAACTCACTTGGGCGTTAACAACCCTCTGGTGCTCAATATGATCTTATCTTAAGTGGGGCCTATAGATATCTATGGATGAGATAGATTTCACCTTCTCCATAATCGATGATCTTTTTTTCTTCTTGGATTCCTCCCCATTGGATTGTTTCTACTCTTGATTCCTAGACCACTCCAATCGCCTTCCTATAACGAATGTGGAAGATCTATTCACTATGAAAAATTCAACAACCTAAAGGATATTTCTCTCAACTGGACTCACTCTCTATCCTCTCAATCATAAGATAACATGTGTCATCTCTTTGGGTACCCTAGCAACCACATTGGCATCCTCATCACCTTGTTTTCCTTACCTTCTTGCCATGTCACCATGATGTCACTCGCCCTTGCTCTGGCCCTCTAACAACCATCCTTCGATGGTTGATTGAGATTAATTCTCGAATATTCTTAGATATGCAGTCCAAATTGTTTCTTGGAGTCCTCCTCGTTTAGAGTACATCCACTTCAGGCATCCAAGGCCTCTTTGATTAGCATACTCCAACAGAACCCACAACAATGAATATAATAGTCTAGATCTCTTCACTATGCCCAATCAATGTCTAAGGTTAGGTCTTTCCCTCGTGTTGATCTATGTTCCAAATCCCTCTCAAATTCATACCTCATTAGAGTTCACTAGATATCCCACATTCCAACATCCCAATGGTAGTACTCTCCGATCAACGGTGGATACCTATCCACCCTCATATCCAACAATCAACAATTAAGGGAAACCATCCAAAGGCATGATCCCAAAGAGGGCCATCCTCGAACCCCCCTCTTTGACAAATGAGGGACTGACATGTNAAATTAATGGTCAAGAGTTCACCACTCATCCCTTCAATAGATCGAGGATTATCGTTGACTCTAATATCTCCTCGTTGGAGTCCCAACATTGCCTTGCACACCACACTCTGGCAGTCTAACCTTCGATAGGATTATAATCGGGATCAAAAATCAAGATTTCACCAGGACCTCTCTCCGATGGATCCAATGATGGTCTTTCATTCTTGGAATTCCACCCATCATATTCCCCAACATCCTTTCCATGGAAATCTTTGATGGCTATGTTCCCCGATCAATGTTTAGGATCGAATCACTATGTCTAGTTGACAACTACAATTCTCCCAAAGAAAAACACAGGGTTTTGGTAAGTTAACTATCCAAATTTGGACTTGGTCATTTTAGGAATTCTCTCATGTATTTTCTAAGGTATTACTAGGTCTTCTTGGTCTTAATATTACTCAGAAAACTAGCTAAGGTAATCCTTTCTTCATCACTTGGAACAAAGACTTATGTCTTATGTAGACTTTCCTTTTCAAGGTGAGGAATTTCACACGGATAAGTCTTCTCTGATTATGCAGAGACCTTCCTAGACTCCAGGGAACTCTTGCTATCATCCTCTCAAAGGAAATCTATATCTTGCAATTTACCCATTCAAAGGCTTGCAGTCTTCATAGGGTTACGCCCTACCATTATGCCATCTAACTCATATACAGCATCACCCTAGAGTATTTTATCTATCAAAACATGACTCGGAGTTCTTTATGCTCAAGAGTACCAGGCATGTACAATTCCTTACATTTTCACATTTATGTCAACACAAACACTTGCAATGAAATAACCATACAATCTACAAGCTTAAACCCTTAATGGATACATACAAAAGAACCAACCATTCATTCAATTCCATCATTACCTCAACAAAAATATTGTAGTGAAACAACCATTTAGATCATTTATAGACATACATGTCATGAATACAATTACATGCATAATTCATTCCTTTTACTTTACACACAAAGAATACCAATAATTATATGTTCATTGAATAAGATAACCAACCAAATGGTTGTAGGTGTTCTCCTTTCCAGCCAACCATAGGCTCTACATGCTCAATCACTTCGGTAGCAGGCCACCCCCGTTCCAAGAAATTATATCAAGAAGGGAATCTTTCTCAGGTTCTCAGGGTAATTTTTTGGTATGTGAAGGTCACTCTCCTTCACACCACTCCTACAATCTTCCTTCTTAGACAAAAAATCTTCTTCTGTTACTAAGTTTATACACATTCAATATTCTTCCCATGGAATTCAAACTCTCCTCAAGTTATTCCTTTCCTATGTTCATTTGAAGCCCAAACTCCCTTCGAGTTCCCTCTCTGCTTCTTTTACACACACCCTCTTTTTACTCTGTTCCACTCGTGTATTATTTTCTTGCGTGCCCCACTCGAAGGTTCTCAACATGTCCTCTCTTTCTTATATTAGAAGGAAACTTGTGGGTCAATCATGGGGACTCATTGTGATATTTCCTATTTTCCTATAGCTGACATATTTCCCATCCCTTCAGCGAGTCCTCCATACTTCCATTCATTGAGGGTGGTTGGTTTCTCAACCACCAATCCTCCCTCATTAACTAATTTTCCTTGAAATCATGGCTAAGGGAAATAATCTGAATATTTGAAGATAATACTCCAAAAAATTGGCTTGGGGTCCTTTAGATTAATAGACCCTCCTCTAGTTCCTAAAGTGGTATCATGGCCAATACTTTTAAGGTTTTATCTATCAGTCATCTAATTGGAATTTCAATAAAAAAAATACAATTACAATATTTATATGCCATGGTTTGGAAATAATTAACATTATTAATTACATATTAGGGAGAACATGGGTATTACACTTTCAACCAATGATGCATTTTATTATTAATATTTAAATTATTACATTTCTAGGAACTCTAGCCTTTCAACTTTACAAGCTCTTAGACCTTTACTCGAATATACAAAAATATATTATTAATCTGGGGACTCAAAACATGGGTATTACACATATCAAAGGGTTAGAGAGAATGTATATTTGATGTGATTCATCAACCAAAGAATACCAAGAGCACATAGGTCGTTCCAACAAGGTATTAACTACACTGCTTGTTGGCTCTCTTTCACGCATCCTTCATAATGTTTGGGGTTTTATGACCCAAGGTTCATATAGAGTTGACCAACAAAAACCACAATGCGTCAACATATCAATCCTTAGCTGAAGATTGAAGAAGGTATCACCCGAGATACCATGAGAATCACAGAGACCATCTGGTCTTGAGTCAGTGATGAAGGGATAATTACATAAGGAATCCATTTGGGTTGACATTCATACATTCCATTGCAATATGTTTAAATACTAAAAACATGTAACAGCAACACATACATTCATCATATAGTGCATGATAAACACATCAAAGGACAATAATCACTACAAATTTTATTATATTCATTCAACCAGTCACATACATATACAAGAGACTCATCAAGTATAATAAAAAATGCCTTGAGCTCTCATAAATTCTCACAGTAGTTCATTACATGGAACTGTGCACTTTCCCTTAGACTTTGCATGTATTACAAAACCAAACTCATAACCAAACTCTTTACAAAACATAGTCAAAATTGTCTCTCAAACGACAGAGCTTGGAGATAACCCAAAAACATTGACCACAACAACAACAATCTCAACAACAACAATAAAAAACTAACCAATCAACCTGTTATCACCATAACAATTTTCTTTTGATGGAATCCAATTCTTGGAATTTAGCGAGGAGCTACATCGTTCTGCAGGCGCGATAGTTTGGAGGACAGGGTCGCACCTAGCGGAGAAGGGATAAATATAGTGGAGGCACGGAAGCTGATGGGGCCCAGAGGTCCACAGATCTTGAACAACCCATATCGACGATCAAGAGAGGTATCAGGCGAGGAAATAACATGAAGGTTAATCGCTTGAGAGAGGGTCGGGGGAAATACTTTGGTTTCAGCTCGTAGACACGTTGCACCACTAGAGGCATATCGGTGTGAAAAGCGGTCTACCAAAACCACTTGGCCTCGCCCCAGATATCAAAAAGCACATATAAAAGGAGGGCCCTGGTCATTATTTTATGTTATTTAAAATCATTTGAACGTTTGAAAATTGGCGCAAACGCTCTATTCGAACTGAATCTTGACAGTGAACCAAACTTGTGCATTATCCACTCATTCACAGGTACTTTTCATCATGGCCATGAATCCTGTCATTTTATCTGTAACAGAGAAAGATCCCACCTCTAAAGAAGAATCCCTAATTGACAGGGACTCTGAAATATTTGACACACAAATAATTGTCTCACCTATTTCCGTATCCAGAGCCAATTTGTTAGATAATGTTAGGAAACGAATACCCTTCCTTGAATCATCCCAGGAATCCATAGCCCCTTACATCATCGAAGTCGCATTCCCTTTCTAAGAATTCATAAGATGGTGTGCAGAACAATACTCGCAGGAAGAAAAGGTCATTTTGAATAAGTTAGGGTTAGAGGTTCTATGCAGATTAGACAACCTATCAATTCGACACACACTCAATACAGCAAAGTCTTCCCCTGTAGCGTTTGAGGCCTTCTAGGAACAGAAACTGATTACAGTCTACAAATAATGTCCCCCGAGGTCAAAACCCTATTTTTGTAGACCATTGTTAAAATCGAACATCATTCTAAGAGTCTGTCGTTGCCTATCAAAGTAAGTGTCAAGGTTATTGAGGTCCCGTGGGCCTGTTGGGTTTTCTGTTGGCCCTTTTTCAGTCAGTCTATATCAGTTTTGAAGAGTTCATCGCTGATAATGTGCACAAACAGCTAGTAAATTTCCAATCACAAAGACACTTCAGGTATTACATGCAACTGCTAAGAATGTTCCTAAAAACAAATAAGACTGATTTCCCTGAAGCTGAATTCATCTCGACTGATTGCAAAAGGATAAAAATGCTCATTTTTATAAATAAGATCATGTCTAGAGTTTATAGCTTAATCTTCAGCACTAGCCTGCCAAGGCTTTTGGAAGAAATGAAAAGCTCTTTACAACCCAATCCAGAGAGCAGGGTATGAGATTAGGTGTTGTTCATGCATTCTACTATAATTTGGGTATATGGTTATGAAGAGGGACCTTACCTTTTAATTATTTTATTGACTCCCAGAGTCTTTTCCCTAGAGTTCATCAAGAAAAGGATCATCTCAGAAACAAAACATTTTCTGAAAACGCACAAAGAATCTAACTTAAAGTTTCCTTTCATAATAAGACCCTTTGTGGTAAAGACCAGGTCCTGTTTGCCTCAGATGCAGGCAAAGCTCAGTGAATTTGGGTTTACACAGTTACAAGGGAAGAAATATGATCCACACAAGGTCATATCTAAAAGAATACTAATGAGAAAACAAGGCCCCTATGAGCATGAGCATGTTGAAGAATTTGATAAACTGGCAAATCTGGAAACCTATGCAGATATGGAAGTCATTTTGCAGCCTGATCAGACACAACAAATAGAGTCAGCCCCGCAGTAGATCCAGACACAAAAAACTTCTCCAAGGTTGATTATTAAAGCTCCCAAGATGAGTGTTTATAACAAGAGGAGTAGTTAAGAGGCCCTAGGCGCTAGTGGTCAGCAAAATGTTCCCAAGAAAATAAAAATCACATAGTCCCCACAGATAGTAAAACTGGAGGAGGAAGAACCTAAAGAGAAAAAGAGCATGGAGATGGTGGAGAGTAGAACCAAAAATGAAGAAGCTAATACAGGGAACATGCCACAAGGTGAAAGCCGCTCAAGAGATTTCAGCAGCAAGAAACATGTCTTTAATAAGGCACATGGAGCGATCTACCAATCCAAAGATGATTTAGCAAACCAATACATTGTGAAAGGAAATATGGCCATGAGTGAAATAAGAGATTTGCTACCTGAAGTAGAGAGGATTGCCTAGCACAAGTCTTCCTTATTTTCAATCAGGGTTGTAGAAAGGAAGACACTTAACATGGTGGTGGTAGATGAGGATAAAGTGTCTGAAATCAAGCTGCATTATGAAAATATCGGTGCCCCAGATAAGGTAAAATTCCATAGAAAAACCAGTGACATGCTATATTTAGACTACCTAATTCTGAGTTTGAGGGTTTCAAGACTGACAACCCATGCACTTAAATTGGATGGATAATTGAAACAGGAAAAAACATTCAGCAGAGCCTAGCAGACCCAGGTCAAAAGATTGGAATCTGAAGGCCCTCAGGGAGTAAGAGCTTCCTTAGACAAGAAAGACAAATTGATTCAAAGCATGAAAAAGAAGATGAAGATGTCTTCCACGGAATATCCATAGACAGCAGAGCTGGCTGCTCTAGAACAATAAAAAGTTACATTTAGACAGGAAGCACTAAATTACAAACCCAAAGTATTGTAGCTGGAAAAGGAAAAAGAGAATTGGTCACAAGGACAAGAAATAACATCATACATGGATACTATTGTACACTCTACTGCACAAACTAGATCAAGTGCTAATGGATTGGTTCAAGCTATGTCCCAAGTAAGCTTGAATACAGGGTAAATCAAGAGCCTTAAGGGGATCAAAGAAAAGATGCAGCAAGAGATGAAAATGAAGGATGAAAAGATGGCCCGAGTACAAAATGAAAATCAAGATTTGCAAGAAAGGGTAAACAAGCTGAAGACGAGGTTGAGAGGTAAAGTGATTTTGTAGGGAGCTAAACATGTAATCTGGGATTCTATTGCTGCTGAAGCTAATAAGTTCAGGGTGTACTTGAATTTTATAAATGACAAGGACAACATGACTATCATTGCTCGAAGCAAGCGTACTTTTTTAAATGAGACACTGGCGAAAAATCCTTTGGAATGGGCCCATAATGCTATAAATTTGCTAAATTTCATTCCTATTGCTGAACTTCATACCATTGGGGTCAAGGACATAACTACACTGATCATTTGGGCTAGGAGGATCATTGCTAAGCACAACTTACTCAAGTCAGTTCAAACCAAAACCGTGCAGATGGATCAAAGTATACAAGAATTTAAAGATACATTTGAACAATTGTTTATCAAGGGCCTCCCACAAATTTGGGATGGCAAAGGGAAATTATACGATCAAGAGGAATGCAATTCTCTCCTCACTCAGTGCAAAATGGATCATTCCAAATTTGAAGGCCTGGAGGAGAACCTGAAGGGACCAAGTTTGGTTGAATATTTGGCCACAAACTTTGAGATTTTAAATCAGTTTAAGATAGTAAAGATTGGGTTGCTGACTATGACTTATGCTACTTGCATCGGCTTGGAGATCCTAATAAAAGAAATGATGGATTACGAGATTCCTTCTAGCTCATAGTGGAAGGAGATCGTGCGACTAGGCAAGACAAAATGCAATTTTCCATAGACCAACAAATAGCCTCCAGGTATCACCAGATTGGTGAGTTCGATGGGAGATCAGAGCAAGACAGATGGCAAGGAAAAAAAATGAGCAGTCAGAGGAATCAACCGTTAGTTTATGAAATGTTTTTGTTTAATCATTGTAGATTGGTTCACATGCTGAGACTATTAGTCGAAATTATTGTAGTCTGTTTTAGAAGCTGAAACGTTTCAGTTTCAGCCATTGTAATCGAATTGTATAAGTTCTAGAAATTATGAACGAATTAATGTTGGTAGAAGTGCAAGGGAACCTTTTTGGTTGTTTTGAACTCTATTGTAATTTTCTAAAGCTGAATTGAATACATATGCAGAAGCTTTTGAAGTCTCTATGAAAATATTCTAATGGTGGTGATATGAGTTTTGTCTTCTCTCATTGTATGTATTTCCTGTGTTCTTTAATTCCATTTAAATTTTCTTTTGGTTACATTGGAGAGTTAAAGGCCCATAATTCATCTTATGATGCTCTCGTCTTAAGAAATTTAAACTGTGTGTGCTTCTTCTTAACCAATTCAGAATTCATTTCAGTAATGCTCTGATGTAGTTATTTGTTTTCTCCTTCTTCCTACACTTCGCTTAAACTCAATTTGCAGCTTAGATTCATTTCCTCATTTAGCCTTTATCCTCTGGAGAGTTTTACTGTCCAGTCATTTTTTTCATTCACTTTCATAATTTCGACTCCATAGCCCTGAGTGTCCCTCCCCTTCCTAGCCAACAAATTTATAAAAACCTGCCAAAACAAACCAAATCTAGCCAGTGATTTCCAAAGATAATATCCAGTGACACGAGAGATCCCTCTCTGAGTTGATAAGGCTAGTGCCCAGCTCTAAAGTAGGTTGAAACAATTACCTCTATTGTTTTTCTATCATCTGGACAAAATTTATAGAGTGCTAACATTTTGGCATCGTTGTCGGGGATCGAAAGCGAAATCTTCCCTAGGAAAAATGACTTGAAGCTCTAAGTTGATCCCTGAGGATGAAAGTGGATCAAATACGTTATTGGCTAAGATTAGTTTTTCCCTAGTGACTCTGTTACCAAGAGACCAGTTGTAACAAACAGTGTGAGCTAGAAATCCTGGTTCTCAAGAGAATTCACACTAGAAGCAACCCAGAACTAGAAGATGCAATCCATGTGTCTGACCCTGAAAAGATTGTACATAAAAGAAAACAAAATCCAGTAACCCCAGTGTTGCATCCAGACTGATGTTTTTCCTTACACAAGGACGGAGTGACAATCATTGAAGACCTTGAGTTTGATGTGATATTTGAGCAAACTCTTTTCAAAACTAAGTCTGAATCTTTTTTAAGCAAAGTTATCTTTGACGAAAACATATTTTGAGATTTGATTTTAGTTGCATCTACCAAGCCTATAGTGATTCATACTCAAAACCAACATCCGCTCTGACCCTCACAGCAACCATGGCAGCTAAATTTGATCCCCTTGTACTGCCTGTGCAACTACATGATTTACCTCAAGACTATAACCTAAGGATCAAACTATATGATTCTGAAGGTAACATATCAGCTTAGAAGCACCTAGATTGGTTTAACGATTTTGTAGACTTAGAGGAGGTGGACTTTGAAGATGTAAAAATGAGACTGTTTACACAAAGTCTTGCAGGAGAAGTGAAGAAGTGGTTCAAATCCCTTCCAACGGTGAGTATCGTAGATTTTGAGGCCTTTGAAACCAACTTCCTTGCAAAATGGGGCAACAAGAAAAAATCTCCTTCAGTTGTTGACCCAGTATAACAACATGAAGAGTTCACCTGACGAAATAGTGCAGGAGTTATCAGCCAGATTCATAAAGGTCCATAATTTGATTCCTACTGAGGTAAATCCCCCACACCCCCCTAAAGTTGCTCAACTCAGATATGTTGATTCTTTTGAAAGTGATTTTTCTTTGTTATTGAGAGAACGAAGATCTGCTACATTAGATGATATGATGGCTGATTCCATAGAAGTTGAAGTGAATCTAATGGCTTCATGGAAGATAAAAGATAAATCTGGCAGGGAAATGAACAAAACTCAAGATAAGGAACAACATTCAACCTCACAAACATCGGAAGAAAGGTTTGAAACGATGATGAGAACCATGGAGAGGATGATGGAAAGAATGGTCCTGGG
>JASDQU010102430.1:185146-197840 GCA_032191745.1 Picea mariana
TGAATCTAATGGCTTCATGGAAGATAAAAGATAAATCTGGCAGGGAAATGAACAAAACTCAAGATAAGGAACAACATTCAACCTCACAAACATCGGAAGAAAGGTTTGAAACGATGATGAGAACCATGGAGAGGATGATGGAAAGAATGGTCCTGGGTAATAGGCCTAACCCCAGAGAACAGGTTGATGGTCCTCCTAGAAATCTGAGGAGGCCAGCAATCCCACAAATTAGACAAAGAGAGAAAGGAAATCAGGGGAATCAAGCAAATCATGCAAATCAAGTAGATCAAGTGAATCAGGAAAACCAAGGGAATCAGGGGATCAACAAATAGGACCTACTTTTCAAAATAATTATGTAAAAGAGAATTATGATGGATACTGTGAAGACAACGTGAATTTCTGTGATGATAAAGAAACAAAAGTGTTTTTGACTAAAGAATAATATGACCAATTCATGGATGCAAGTGTGATCTTTCTACAAGATGAGGAGGAAAGGTTATCAGTAGAAAGGGAAGATTACCAAGAAGGATTGCAAGATGCCATCATGCAATTCCAGAGACAATACAATCTTCGAAATCAAAGAGTGCCTGAAAACCTCCCAAAGGGAAATCCTTCAAAAGGAAATCCTCCAAAAGGAAACCCCACCAAAGAAGCTCAGAGTAACATACCCTCTTCAAGTCAGTCCAAAAAGGATCCTGTTGAAAAATATTCTGTTGCGAAGGATTCTGCTGCAAAAGGTATTGTGGACAAAGGAAAGCAGAAAGAAGAACCCCAGAAGAAAATATTAGAGGTGAGAAAATAAACGGTCACCAAAGAGGTAGAGAAAACCTAATCCTCTTTTAATTTTGAAAGTGAGATGGCCAAGATCAAAATTTATGTACCATTTAATGAATTAATCGAGAATAGCGATTATAGAAATCAGATCATCAAAATGCTTAATATGGAACAGGCTTCTGATACCCTGAACATACAATATGATCACCCTACCATCTTATTTGGACCAAGAATAGAAGAAAATGGTGATAATGAAGAAGTCCTCCCTTTCTATGTTAGCCTAAAAATCCATGATGTGACTCTACACAATGCCATGTTGGATTTTGGAGCATCTCATAACCTAATGCCCAAGGTGGTCATGGACCAACTAGGCCTGGACATCACAAGACCTTACAAAGACCTATTCTCTTTTGATTCCAGGAAGGTGAAGTCTATGTCTTATTAAATAGCTGGTGGTATCTTTAGCACAAATCCCATCAAAGAACATGGTTATGGATGTAGTGGTTGTTGACATCCCTCCTAAGTTTGGCATGTTGTTGTCAAGGTCTTGGGATGCAAAATTGAAAGGAACTCTCTAGATGGACATGTCATACACCACCATCCCTATTTTTGGTCAGGACAAAAGGTTGTACAGAGAAGTCTTTCTCAAATACATGGTCAACAACAAGTCACAGCCAAGTAATCATCCCATCTACTCTATGGAAACTGGGTTGGGATCTTTCATTTTCTTCAATGACCTATGTTTCGAAGAGAAAGAACCATAAATTGATATGGTTGACAAAGAGAGAGATGATCAACATATTGAAAAGTATTCAGAGAAGCAGGATAATGCAGAAGAGCATACATGGAATATGAGTTTCAATGGAGTTACCTATAGAGAGGGAGTAGAGGCTGGCGTATGGATCAATCACCCCAAAGGAGATTCAAAATTATGTTCTTATAAACTTTTTTTTGAATGCACAAATAACATGGCCGAATATGAAGCATTAGTATTGGGGTTGAAGGTTTTGAAAGAATTGGGTGCCAAAAGAATATTTGTACATGGAGACTCTAAGCTAATTATGAATCAAATCAAAGGCATATACCAAGAAAAACATCCCAGACTGAAGGCTTATAGGAACCTAGTACTAGACCTCCTTGAGAAATTTCCATAATATAATATTTCATCAATTCCAAGAGAACAGAATTAGGTTTTTGATGCCTTGGCTACTTCAGCAACAGTTTTCAAAGTTCCAATTTTCCCTGACAGAAAATACAAGGTTGAGGTCAAGTATAGGCCAGCGGTACCAGATAATATGAAGTATTGGCAAGTTTTTGAAGATGACAAACAGATAGAAAGCTTCCTCAAGATGGAGAATGAATTCAAGAATTTGAACATTGATGATGAATACTGTGATGATGAAGTGGATGCAGTTGCTTTCACAAAGGAGGGGTATTTTGACAATCAGATTGCAGGAAGAGATATCATTCATCAAAAGAGAAACATCATTCCCAAGGGTCTGGTCCCATTGGAGAAACGCTTTGATAATAATGATGTGGCCAAAATTCCAAATATTACAATAAATGAAGGGGATGTGGAAGATTGAAATATTGGTACTCTAGGGGATCCAAAGATCATTAAGTTGTCCAGAACACTAAGCCTTGGAATCAAGGGGAAATATATCAAATTGATGAAAGATTTCCCTGATGTTTTCTCCTAGAGCTATGATGATTTGAAAGTTTATGACACCAGTATAATTCAGCATGTTATCTCAATGAAAGAAGATCATAAACCTTTCAAACAAAAATTAAGAAGGATAAATTCTTTACTGTTTCCTTTGATCGAAAAAGAAGTAAAGAAACTATTTGAAGCCAAAATCATAATGTCCCTGAGATTTTCTAAATGGGTGGAAAATCTGGTGCCAGTCAGAAAAAAGAGTGGAGAAATCAGGTTGTGTGTGGATTTCAGGAATCTGAACAAAGTATCTCTAAAGGACAACTACCCACTGCCTAAGATGGATCATATTTTACAGAAGGTGGTGGGTTCTCAGAAAATGTCAATGTTAGATGGCTTCTCTGGATACAATCAAATTATGGTGCACCCTGACGACCAGGAGAAGATGACATTTACCACACCATGGGGAACATTTATGTATGCCAATATGCCTTTTGGACTTATGAATGCAGGGGCAACGTTTCAAAGAGATATGGACATAGCTTTTGCTGATGAAAAAGACAAATTCATTGTTATATACCTTGATGACATAATTGTGTATTCTACCTCAGATGAGGAACACCTCAAGCATCTTAGAAGGGCATTTCATAAGTGCAGAGATTTTGGAATCTCGTTGAATCCTAAGAAGTCAAATTTCTCTATGGAAGAAGGAAATATGTCGGGTCACATTATTTCAAAAGAAGGGATAAAGGTATATCCTAGCAGAGTTGAGGGGATCTTAAAAATTGGCATACCCAGAAGTAAAAAGGAGGTATAATCTTTCCTGGGCAAAGTGAACTTTCTGAGAAGGTTTATCCCTAATTTGGCCAAAATCATAAAGTATATTACCAACATTCTCAAGAAAAGGAATGAAATTAAGTGGACCCCTGATGCTAGAAAATCCTTTGAAGATTTTAAAGTGGCATTAACCAAGGCCCCAGTACTGGCCAGCCCAAACTTTGAAAATGACTTCATATTATTCTCTTTTGCCTCAGAGCACACAATTGTTGGTGTTTTACTATAGAAAGATGAGAAGAATTTTAAGAAGCTTGTAGCATATTAGAACAAGACATTGAGGGATGCCCCTTTGAAATATGATATCATGGAGAAGTAAGCATATGCATTATTCAAGGCCTTGAAAGAATTCAGGGTTTACATATTGCATTCTCATACTACTTATTATGTGCTCAGTAGCTCTGTGAAAGACATCTTAACCCAACCTAATCTTGAAGGAAAGAGGGGTAAATGGATTGCAGTGTTGTTAGAATATGGCCTTGAGATCAAACCCACCAAGTTGATCAAGGGACAGGGGCTTGAAAATCTGATGGCACTAACCAATTGAGAACTCTTAGGAATAAATTTCATTGCAGACCTATAAGAGGGCGTAGAAGAAGAAAGAAATCCTCAAATATCCCATAAATTTCTTGATTCTATGTGGTATGCAGATATCATCTTTGTGTTGAAAAATTTAAAGGCTCCTCCTGAATTTAGAAAAACAAAGGCCAGATTCTTGAAACTGAAGGCAACAAAGTTTTGTATAGTAAATCAATCTCTATATTGGAAAGACCTAGGAGGGATTTTATTGAGTTGTTTGCTGGAAGAAGAAGCAGAAAAGACCATCAGAGAATTCCATAAGGGTGACTCTGGGGGTCACCATTATTGGAAAACAACTGTGCATAAGATTCTAAGGGATGGGTTCTATTGGCCTACTATTTTTTCAGATGTCTATAAAGAGATTTCAAAATGCTATGAATGTCATATTTTTGATGGGAAAGGAAAATTACAACCTCTGTCTTTGAAACCCATCTCTGTGGAAGCTCCTTTTAGAAAGTGGGGCCCTTATTTTATAGGGTAAATCCATCCACAATCCTCAACCCAACACAAGTGGATTCTGAAAGCAACAAATTATTTCACTAAATGGATTGAAGCAGTTCCCATGAGGCAGACAACAAATGTTGTTATCATCCAGTTTTTAGAAGACAATATTTTGTCCAGGTTCGAATGCCCAATCAAGATCATAACAAACAATGCAATAGATTTCAAGTCCAAGAAAATAGAGAAATTCTGCAGTGATTACAATATCACCCTTGGCCATTCTACATCATATTACCCTCAAGGAAATGGGTTGGTCGAGTCCTCGAATAAAAGCTTAGTCAGAATCATCAAGAAATTGCTGCAAGAAAATAAAAAAGGCCTAGCACAAAAAGCTCACCCACGCATTGTGTGCTGACAGGATCACCCCAAAGAGATCCATAGCCATATCCCCTTTCCATATCGTTTATGGTACAAAGGAAAATTTTCTTACTGCATTGGGATTGCTAGTGATGAAGTTGTTACAGGAGCAAGATGCAGAAACAGATGCCACTCGAAGAAGGATGAACTAATCAATGTCCAACAGACCAGAGAAAAGGATTTCAATAATGCTCAATTGTGTCAAGACAAGATCAAAGAGGCTTTCGATAGGCGTACCAAGGTAGATGACTTCAAACTAAGAGACTTAGTATTGAAATGGGACGCCATAAATGAAGATAAGGGAAGCACGAGAAGTTTGATCATCTGTGGTTGGGACTGTTCGAAATTGCATCATATCGTGGAAGAAATGCCTACATATTACAGGAGAGTAATGGAGACATCGTTAGAGGAGGGCCTATGAATGGCAGGTTCCTCAAGAATTGTATCATTTAAACATCATCACCCCTTCCATTCATTGTACATAATTGGTTTTGTGTTTTCTTTTCACATGAAGAGGTTGGAATAAAAGCAGCAAAGTTGAAGCCCGAGGTGAAGGCCATGAGCTATGTTGGGTCGATTTTGAGTTTTTTGAATAAAAGATGAAGGATTTAGACTGCATGAATAAATCACATCCCAACGGGTAGGCACTTGGTCTATTGTTCATTTCTACCTCGCAGGGAGGATAGCATCCCCAGTTGGAGCCTATGTTATCACCATAACAATTTTCTTTTGATGGAATCCAAGTCTCAGACTTTAGCAAGGAGCTACATCGATACGAAGGAATGATATTTTGGAGGACAGGGTCGCACCTAGCGGAGAAGGGATAAATATACTAGAGGCACGGAAGTTGATGGGGCCCGACGGGCCACGGATATTAAACAACCAAGATCGATGATCAGGAGACGTATCAGGCAAGGAAATAATACGAAGGTTAATCACTTGAGAGAGGGCTGGGGGTAATACTGTGGTTTCAACTTGCAGACACGTGTCACCACCAGAGGCATATCGAGGTGAAACGAGGTCTACCAAAAACCGCTTTGCCTCGCCCCCAATATCGAAAAGTGCATCTAAAAGGAGGGCCTCGGTCATTATTTTATGTTATTTCAAATCATTTAAATGTTTGAAAATTGGCGCAAACGCTCCATTCGAACTAAAGCTCAATAGTGAACCAGACTTACGCATTCTCCACTCATTCACAGGTACTTTTTATCATAGCCGTGAATCCTGTCATTTTATCCGTAACAGCGCAAGATCCCGCCTCTAAAGAAGAAGCCCTAATTGACAGGGACTCTGATATATTTGACACAGAAATAATTGTCTCACCTATTTCTGTATCCAAAGCCAATTTGTTAGATAATGTCAGGAAATGAATACCCTTCCTTGAAGCATCCCAGGCATCCATAACCCCTTACGCCGTCAAAGTCGCATTCCCTTTCCAAGAATTCATAAGCTGGTGTGCAGAACAATACTCACAGGAAGAAAAGGTCATTTTGAATAAGTTAGGGTTAGAGGTCATGTGTAGAGTAGACAACCCGTCAATTCGATACACATTTAATACACCAGAGTCTTCCCCCGCAACATCTAAGCCCTTCGAGGAAGATAAACTGATTACAATCTACAAAGAATGTCCCCCCGAGGTCAAAACCCTATTTTTGCAAACCATTGTTAAACCCGAACATCATTCTGAGAGTCTTTCATTGCCTATGAAAGTAAGTGTCATGGTTATTGAGGACCAGTGGGCTTGTTGGATTTTTTGTTGACCTTTTTCAGTCAGATTCCAGTCAGTCGGTCTGTATCAGTTTTGAAGAGTTCATCGTTGATAATGTGCACAAATAGCTAGTAAATTTCCAATCACACAGACACTTCAGGTATTACACGCACCTACTGAGAATGTTCCTTGAAACAAATAAGATTGATTTCCCTGAAGCTACATTCATCTCGACTGAGTGAAAAAGGATCACAATGCTCATTTTGATAAATAAGATCATGTCCAGAGTTTATAGCTTAATATTCAGCATCGCCCTGCCAAGGGTTTTGGAAGAAATGAAAATCTCTTTACAACCCAATCTAGAGAACAGGGTAGGAGATTGGGTGTTGTTCATGCATTCTACTGTAATTTGGGTATATGGTTATCAAGAGGGACCTTACCTTTTACCTATTTTCTTGACTCCCAGATTCTTTTCCATAGAGTTCATTAGGCAAAGGATCATCTCAGAAATAGAACATTTTCTGAAAATGCACAAAGCATCTAACTTAAAGTTTCCTTTCATAATAGGACGCTTTGTGGTAAAGACTAGGTCCTATTTTCCTCATATCCAGGACAAGCTCAGTGAATTTGGGTTTACACAGTTACAAGGGAGGAAATATGATCCACACTAGGTCATATCTAAAAGAAGACTGATGAGAAAACAAGGCCCCTATAAGCATGAGCATGTTGAAGGATTTGATAAACTGCCAAATCTAGAAACATGTGCAGATATGGAAGTCATTTTGCAGCCTGATCAGACACAACAAATAGAGTCAGCCTCACAGCAGATCTAGACATGGAAAAATTCTCCAAGGTTGATTATTAAAGCTCCCAAGATGAGTGTTTATAACAAGGGGAGTAGTTCAGAGGCCCTGGTCGCCAGTGGTCAGAAAAATGTTCCCAATAAAATAAAAATCACATAGTCCCCACAGATAGTAAACCTGGAGGAGGAAGAACCTAAAGAGAAAATTAGAATGGAGATGGTGGAGAGTACAACCAAAAACGAAGAATCTAATACAGGGAACATGCCATAGGGTGAAAGCAGCTCAAGAGATTTCAGCAAAAAGAAACATGTCTTTAATAAGGCACCTGGAGCGGTCTACCAATCCAAAGAATATTTAGCAAACCAATACGTTGTGAAAGAAAATCTGGCCCTGAGTGAAATAAGAGATTTGTTACCTGAATTAGAGAGGATCTCCCAGCACAATTATTCCCTATTTTCAGTCAGGGATGTAGAAAGGAAGACACTTAACATGGCAGTGGAAGATGAGAATAAAGTGTCTGAAATCAAGCTGCATTATGAAAATATCGGTGCCCCAAATAAGGTAAAATTCCACAGAAAATCTAGTGACATGTTATATTCAAAAAACCTGAGTCTGAGTTTGAGGGTTTCAAGACTGACAACCCATGCACTTAAATTGGATTGACAATTGAAACAAGAAAAAGCATCCAACAGAGCCTAGAAGACCCGGGTCAAAAGATTGGAAACTGAAGGCCCTCAGGGAGTAAAAGCTTCCTTAGACGAGAAAGACAAATTGATTCAAAGCATGAAAAAGAAGCTAAAGATGTCTACCATAGAAAATCCAAAGACAACAAAGATGGCTGCTCTAGAACAAGAAAAAGAGAGATTTAGACAGGAAGCACTAAATTACAAGGCCAAAGTATTGCAGTTGGAAAAGGAAAAAGAGAATTGGTCACAAGGACATGCAGTAGCATTAGACATGGCTACTATTGTACCTTCTACTATAGAAATTGGATCAAGCGTTGATGGATTGGTTCAAGATATGTCCCAAGTAAGCTTGAAGACATGGGAAATCAAGAGCCTTAAGGGGATCATAGAAACATTGCAGCAAGAGATGAAAATGAGTGATGAAAAGATGGCATAAGTCCAAAAGGAAAATCAAGATTTGCAAGAGAGGGTAAACAAGTTGAGGACGAGGTTGAAGGGTAAAGTACTTTTGCAGGGAGCTAAACATGAAATCTAGGATGCTATTATTGTTGAATCTACTAAGTTCAGGGTGTACTTGAATTTTATAAATGATAAGGACAACATGGCTATCACTGCCCGAAGCAAGTGTACCGTTGTAAATGAGACACTGGCGAAAAAGCCCTCAGAATGGGCCCAGAACGCTATAAATTTGCTAAATGTCGTTCCCACTGCTGAATTTCAGACCATTGCGGTCAAGGACATAACTACACTAATCATTTGGGCTAGGAGGATCATTGCTAAGCCCAAATTACTCAAGTCAGTTCAAACCAAATTCATGCAGATGGAACAAAGTATACAAGAATTTAAAGATACATTTGAACAATTGTTTATCAAGGGCATCCCACCATTTTGGGATGGAAAAGGGAAATTATACGATCAAAAGGAATACAATTCTCTCCTCACTCAGTTTAGAATGGATCATTCCAAATTTGAAGGCCTGGAGGAGAACCTGAAGGGACCAAGTTTGGTGGAATATTTGGCCACGGACTTTGAGATTTTAAATCAGTTTAAGAAAGTAAAGATTGGGTTGCCGACTATGACTTATGCTACTTGCATCGACTAGGAGATCCTGATAAAAGAAATGATGGATTACGAGATTCCTTGTGACTCACAGTGGAAGGATATCGTGTGGCTAGGAAAGACAAAATGCAATTTTCCAGGGACCAACAAATAGCCTCCAGGTGTCACCAGATTGGCGAGTTCGACAAGATATCAGAGAAAGACTGATGGCAGGGAAAAAAAGTGAGCAGTCAGGGGAATCAGTCGTTAGTTTATGAAACATTTTTGTTTAATCATTGTAAATCGGTTCACATGCCGAGACTGTCAGTTCAAATTATTGTAGTCAGTTTTAGAAGCTGAAACATTTCAGTTTCAGCCATTGTAATCGAATTGTATAAGTGCTAGAAATTATGAACCAATTAATGTTGGCAGAAGTGCAAGGGTACCTTTTTGGTTGTTTTGAACCCTATTGTAATTTTCTAAAGCTGAATTGAATACATATGAAAAATATTTTGAAGTCTCTATGAAAAGATTCTAATGATGGTGATATGAGTTTTGTCTTCTCTCATTGTATGTATTTCCTATGTTCTTTAATTCCAATTACATTTTCTTCTGTTTAAATTGGAGATTTAAAGGCCCAGAATTCATCTTATGATGCTCTCAGCTTAAGAAACTTAAAATTTGTTTGTTTCTTCTTAACTAATTCAGAATTCATTTCAGTAATGCTCTGATGTAGTTATTCGTTTTCTCCTTCTTCTTACACTTCGCTTAAACTCAATTTGCAACTCAGATTCATTACCTCATTTAGACTTTATTCTCTGGAGATTTCTACTGGCTAGTCATTGTTTTCATTCACTTTTAGAATTTCAACTCCATAGCCCTGAGTGTCCCTCCCCTTCCTAGCCAGCAAATTTATAAAAACCCCCCAAAACAAACCAAATCTAGCCATTGATTTCCAAAGATAATATCCAGTGACATGAGACAGCCCTCTCTGAGTTGAAAAGGCTAGTGCCCAGCTCTAAAGTAGGTTGAAATAGTTACCTCTATCATTTTTCTATCAGCCAGACAAAATTTATAGAGTGTTAACACAACCCCTTCTCTGTCGTCATTTCTCCCTTTTTGTTTCCTTATTTTCTCTAGCGCTTTGTCACTTTCACGTTTTCTCCACTCATTCTATTGACTGCTAGTCCTACACGCTTCTACCAACCGTATTCTATCCACATAGCCTATTTAGAGTTGTGGAAGCCTTAACTACCTTTCCATCTCCTACCGTAACTCCTCCATGATCTCTCGTGCTGCTTGAAGTAGTCATTCGAGAAGATTTATCAAAGATTATTTTTCTTAATTCTCGAGTGCATGCGATATCTTCTTGATTTCTGGCGCACATAATAGAACTCAGACTGACACACACATAGAAAAACCTAGAATAGTGCACGCGCCTCATGTCATGCACTATGTAGCTTCTAACGTGCATGCAAAAATGTAGTGTGTGCATATCTATGTTTGTGTGTGGGTGCAATCCTTATCCAAAAACTTTAGGTGCCAACATGCCCCCACCACTATTATTTGAATTGTCCTCGAGCCAATGGCCTCATGGAATGACTGACGCGACATGAGGAAACATCTTCATGAATTCATGAAGGAACTCCTTGAATTGATTATGAAATTCATTAAGTGTGTCATGAAGTTTTGGGTGAGTTGAACGACCTTATCTACATCGATCGTCATAACCTGAGGAGTTGTGAGGTTCATTGTTTCCATCTTCTTGATCATAGGGGCAACAATGGGTTGTGCACTATCAACTAAGTATAAATATGAGGGACTTATCGATCATATCAGTAGCTAACTCTGAAATGGTTTTCTTCTCTTCCCATGCTACAGTAATATGCTTAGTCCTGGTCATGATGGATGTCATCATAGCTTGGCGCTTGCACAGAGGTAGATAAGCCAAACTACTCCTTTGTTGGGCAACCTCATCTTCTTCCACACAATTTTTTTTTTCAATTGAACTCAATTTAGGGGGATTCTACAGATTTTTCCACAAGTTGAAACTATACTCAATCACTCCCAAAATATCCTTCAATTTGTTTTGGTTGTCCCAGATGGAAACTTCTACNTATCTCCTTTACTGTTGTTTGTTGAAGCCGCACTCATAGTGTTGTATCTATGATTCCAAAGTTTTTATATGGGCCTTTACAACCGATATTTTTATACAAGGGGGATCTCTCGAGCCTCTTCTGAGGTTTTTAGAAGTTGCGCATACAAGCTGTCAAGCAACATCGGGAGGTCATTGAATCTAGAACTGCTCTCGGCATATTGAACCTTTGTGTTTGAATGGGACACAACCTCTATGTTATACCACTGCTGCAAGGCCTGGTGAGCATGAACCTCTTATTTATATCATGCATGCTTCTAAGTGTCTGTTACAATTTCTACTAGGTTTTGTAGTTGAAGTTGTGCATGAGCCCGACTAAGAAGGTGGTTTCATTCACCCAATTTCGTAAGTAATGTAGTAATATAATCCTACACCACTGAAGCAGGAATGGGTTCTAAATAGATTCTTGTGTTGGTTGTGTCCATGAAGGTGAGAAATGAAGGGTTGAATATGAGGGCCCATAAGTAACTATTGGAACTAGGAATGGAGGTTGATGGTCGAGGTGGAGTTTTGGGACAAGGTGATACACCTCTCAGCTGGAAACAAAGATTCTCAACCTTACAGGTTGCCTCTGTCTGGATATTATATTGTAGAATCAACTATATTTTGAGGGTTGTAATCAACATCGCAATCCTAGGTGCCATATATCCTGAGCCTTATTGTACAAGAGGAGTGGCCACTCAAATGTCTGGACCAATATGTTGTATTTTCATACTCGCGGGTGTGAATTGTGTTGGTTGTTGCACATTGTAGGTCGGGTAGACCATTGTCTATTGATGAACATTCTCATGTTTAGGACTACACTTGATGTTGAAAGGGTCTACCAATGTAGAAATGAAGTCTCGATTCTATTTGGAATTTTCCTTGTCCTTGCATCCCCCTTCGGTGAGGACCATTCTATGTTCCCTCAATCATGCAACCTTGGCCCACCTTTGATACTAGTTGTGCATGGTGTACATTTCCACAATGCCCATTTCTTCATTAGGGGATAGTTTTAAATGTGTTAACCACTCTACTACCACCTATTGGATATCCTCTTCCGTGATGCATAAAGGAAGCAACGCCATTGCAGCCCCATGGTCATCACTGGGACAGATATAAATGTTATGAAAATTGCATTCAAATACAAGATAGCTAGCATACATGTTGATGATATTGTGTGGGATGAAAACTTGCCAGGAAGCCACCTAGATAAGTTTCTCGTACCATTTTTTAAAGACTCTATTGTTGGATGCCTAAACAACAGGGTCTCTTATTACTTGAAACAAGAGGAATCAGGGTGCTGTGAATGTTGGAGTGGTCACAACAACATCTTCATAGCCTAGACGTGCCTCTAGAGAACTGTAGCGAGAAGAAACATAATCCATATGTAATGGAAATCCTTCTTGAAATTTTGTGCATTCCAAGAAATCATCAATGAATTCATTGAGGATATATTGTGCCCAGGTGATATGGACAACTGTCAGACACTGTTTATCTACGATGAAGACACCAAGGGGGAACTCATCCTTCTTATATTTTTGCAAGGTCTTACAAGCGAGCAGTTTGGTGGAAACCTAAACTGGTCGAATATTAATTTTTAATATCACCACCTCGCAAGTTCCC
>JASDQU010102431.1:36554-54896 GCA_032191745.1 Picea mariana
TATATATATATATATATATATATATATATATATATATATATATATATATATATATATATATATATATATATATATATATATATATATATATATATGGAAAAATCATCACCAACTTCAATACCTAAAGACAATTCATAATAATATATCTCAAAAATTTCACTTTACTATAAAAACAAAACTTGTGAAGAATTTTGTTAGCTTTTCACCGACTATTTTTCAAAAAACAATTATTGAGATTTGATATGTCAATTTGAAAATTGTTTAACAGTATGTTCTTTAAACATGAAAGGAATGATAATGAGTTATTCCCCCCCCCAAAAAAAAAAATCTATCTATTATTAAACTTTTGTTTTTAACAAACAAAATATATTTCAACAATCTACAGAGACTCTATTTTATTATGACTATAATTTTGAATCTAACGGATTAATATTATAATTTCTAGACTTTTTTGAAGTTGACCAAGATGAAAAAGTTGAAGATTTTAAACACATGTTTTCCCCCACCTTGTATCTATCTTAATTTTTACTTAAAAGTAAAATATAAAAATACCATTTTGAAAAGAACAGTTTAAGGATTATGAATATAATTTTTTCTAAATTTTTCACTGTGTATTTTTAGAGATACAAATATTTCATTTCACTTAATCATAATATCAACTGAAAATATTATGCAGTGATTTTTTTAAAAAATTAAATAAAATTAGATAAAAATAATGAAAATGAAAACAAATTATAGGAATTGAAATTAGATTCAATTTTTCAAATGATGGTATCATTTTCAAAACCAAATTCTGAGTATTTGTAGGAGTCCACAACCTCCAAAGTTCAGGTAAGATGTAGGGAATTCTCTAGTTCCTGCAAACAGTCCCATTTGCTAGTTTTCAGCCGAAAAAAAATTATTTCGCCCGAAAAATGTAATTCTAACAGAATTCGTTAAAATTAAGCAGTTTCTTAGATTTTCGGCCAAAAAAACCTTTTTTCGGCCGAAAGATGGGTGAGGGAATTTCGTCGACCGGAAAAATGAAAAGACACTTCATATCGTTTCATTTCGCGCCAAATCATATAAATACGCTTTCAATCGAACACATTTAACACAATTCATCGCTTGTTTCATGGTTTTCTAGAGCACCTAAACAAAGTTTCTAATCATCTTTTTCATTTTTTTTGAACAAGGTAATTGATGTTTTGAATGCAAAAAAAAAAATTATTTTTTTTAAGTTCAAGTTTTTATTGGAATAACAATTTATATGTTGAAAGCTAAATGTTGATCATTTGTTCAAGGTGAAGCCTTTGTTGAACAAAAAAATATTGATGTTATTTTTTAATAATTTTTGTGACAATGAAGTTTTTCTGAGACTATTCTGAAATGTTGATTTTGTTAAAAACTTTTATAGATAACTATACTCATGGGAAACAAAAGTTTGTGCAAGAGAAAATTTGATCGCACTCGAGATGAAACTCACCATAACGATCAAAGGAAAGAGGATTATTGGAGAAATAAATGAGAACGTGCAGATATTGATTAAATAAACGATGATAATGTAAATAGAGATTTTCAACAAGAAGAAGTCCAACCAGGTATGCATGCACATATTGTCTATATTAAAAATATAGAATTCAAATTTAAAATATTGTTTAATATAATTGATTGTAACTACGATTTGATGTTTTTCAAAAAACATAAATAGATTTATCTCATAACGTCGATGAAGATATTGAAACCGAAACTGAAGTAGAAGATGAATCACCTATAGATATGTACATAAATTTAGATAATACAAGATGAACACTTGCATATAGTTTAGTGAATTTATGTTCAGGTTTTGTTTTTTAATATAAACTTTAAATTGAAATATGTAGGAGAATCTATCAACATTGATGATGAAATATTAGAAAATGTTGATACTGACAAATTTGGGAAGAAAGAAGCTAATCATTATATAAGATATAGAACTAAGAATATGTATAATATTTTTTTCAAAGATGAATCAGTAACAGTACAAGCTCAACTTTTACTTTGTCTAATAAATTCAAGAAAGTTAAAAGAAGCTACATCATTATTGGGTATTCAAAAGTCAACAAAAGATACAAAGGTGAAACAAAATGTCTTTGACAATATAACTAGTGTATTAAAAGCTTTTGGAAAATCTCAAAAAAAAGATGTTAGTGTTGCACATACAGTGATACAAACAACAATTGTTTCATCTAGCAATATAAAATATCGTTTGACACAACACATGGAAAAAACGATGGGAACGTCAAGAAAAACACTGTAGAAACATAGAAAATTTAGATTGCAAATGATGAAATTGTTTGTTGGACAATGATTTCTAGACAACCCTACAAAGATAGACTTGCAGAAAATGTTAAAGAATTGGCCCGTAATTGTTGGTTGACAGAATCTCGTGTTTCACCACATACAAGGGATGTGTTGTGATGAATAATAGAACGAAAACAATATGAATAAAATAAAAAACATATATTCCAATGACACAAATAGAATTGTTCAATAAGTTCAAAGAACTACACAAAGAAGTTAAAATTTCCATCAATACATTTGTGCAATAAAACCATGGTTTGTTAGACCCGTCACTGTTCGTGACACTTGTTGTTGTCGTTCTCATATGGAATTTGAGTTATATTACGACACTTTTCTTGATTTTGGTAAAATGTTATGACCAAGTTCACCTCCTCCTTCCACATTATGTTGTTTTATATCTAAAATTATATGTGAAAGAGAAGGTTATGAATTATTTTACCAAAAAAATTGTGTTGGTAGAAATAAATGTGATCACTGTGGAAATATAAGTTTGTTTCACTCAAAGTATCCTATTGATATGAATGATCAATAATTTTGTAATATAACATCCAATTGGAAGAGATATGAATATATCAACGACATGACTCCACATTCTTCAAATGTTATTTCCAAAAGGATTGATTTGAAAGTAGATAAAATCTGTTTGATAGATTTTTTGAAGAAGTTTGAGGAAGAAATTTATAAATACACCAAACATTCACATAGATATCGATGGAAAGACCTACAATTCAAACAATCCCGTAAAGTGTTTCCACCAGGAAAAGAAATTTCAGTAGTTGATTTTGTAGAGAATTACACATTCAATGCACAAAACGAAATACAAAGTGAATATTATCATTCTGAACAAGTCACTATATTTGTCCACGTTTTATATACATGCTCAATGGAGTCTTGATAACATAGAAAGCACCAACGACAAGCGACATGTTATTAAATAATATCACTTTTATATAAGTGATGATTGAGCACACGACACACATTATGTACAACATTGTTTTGATAAATTTTATGATTCATTGAAAGAATGTGGGATCAGATTCGATCAAAATCGAATATGGTCAGATGGGTGTGTGGGTCAGTTCAAATATTTATGATCATTCTATTGGTTGTGTCGTCTTCATAAAAAATCAAACATTACACATTGTTGGAATTTTTTTGAGATTGGTCATGGAAAAGGAGATCACGACAGTGCAGGGGCATGTGTAAATGAGCACTTCAAAGGTATCAGATGAAACCTCATGTAGATCGATTTGACTCTATTAATCAAGTTGTTGAATGGTGAAAAATGGTACTAATCCGTGAAAATAATCCGTCAAGGGATCTATATAGGTGTGTCTATATATACATGTTACACATGTATACATGATATTTGTAGCCACGTGTTCAAATTTATATTCAAGTTCTTCAATCATTTTCTTGAGAGATTTCAAGTTAACAAGTTCTTGTCTTGTGCAGGATTTTTTGGTATGTTGGAATCCAAGATATAAATAGATCAATCTCATATGAATCCAATACAATACATGATACATGAAAAATGCATTCGTTTAAAACAAAACACTATCAAAATGTGTTTGCATTTGATAGAAGAAATGAGTCTTGTATTTGTTCAGTTTGCATAGAGGACACAGAGTCCATAGAGATTTGTGAAAATGAAAATGCAGAATATGTTAAATCTTGGAGACATATAGAACTTAATATAAAAGAGAAAATGTCACTTGCAAGCTTAGAGGAGATGGAATCAAGTGAAACTATAGTGTCAGTTGACGGCGATAGAGTTTCTGGTCTTGTTAGAGAAGGTAATTTTTATGTTTAATTTTTTTCAAATAACTAATAGATGTACTTGTGTGATAATCTAACATGAACTACTTGTTGTCCAACATATCAAATTATTTGCAGGAGATGTCTTTGTCGTGGTTGCACCTGTAGACAACATTCAAAACGTGAAATATTATTTGATGCGATGCATAGAACAAAAGATGAGGTTATTAGAAGATTTTGATGATAACGGTTTTATATATGAAAGAGGATCCATCGTGTTGAAAGGATATTTTTTTCAAGAAACCCATCAAACCAATATTCATATTCACTTTCAAGATTACCAATCAAATGTCATAAGTTGTCAATATAGTCATTGGTATGTGCATCATGCATAAATTTAATAGAAGTTCAATCAAGAAAGAAAACAAAAAGTCAGAAAATGGAAAATGTCCAAAGTTGGTCATGAACAAATAATTGAAGATGGCATATCATTATGATTTCTTTAAACAAGTGACATGTACATTCCATAATTTTATATTTTGCATTGAAAGTACACGTATTTATGAATATCTAGGATTCTAGAATCATCTCCAGTTTAGTTTACATTCATGGTCCATTCAATTAAGAAACGTTATATTTTTTATGAATTATAAAGTTTACCAAGTCTTATTTACAATTTTAGGGAAGAACCTATAGATTGTATCTAGGGAACCTAAAATGACCTATACTTTGGATGATTATACTTTAATCCTACAAATTATTCGGATCGTATAGACAAATCATTTAATGTATTTAACCAATTTACTACATATAGGATTTGTGTTCATTATTTTCAATGATTGTTCAATTCTTTTTCATATGAAGAGGATAACTTCATATCAAAACTAGGACCCATTTCCATGTCATTATAAGGGACTATTGATGGCTTAGAAAAACTTTAAAGACATCTTTAAAAGTATCAATTTTAATTATGAAATTGTGAATTTTGATTCCAATAGTGTTGATATTATATTAAATTGTTAAATTTGTGCATTTAGATTTCAATATCTTGAAGCAAATTGAAAACAAAATCGAAATTATGAACTACTTGAAAAATGTGTATGACAAACCTAACACTACTTATTTTCTACACATTAAACATAGTTTTCATTAACACCACTTAAGTTGAAAACGAATTTGATTTTGTGACCTGATAACAAAAAATAAAAAATAGCACGTCATCTACTAAGGCTTGGTTCGTTGCATTTAGATTTTCATTTTTTTAATTGAATTTGGAGTATATTCAAAATTCAAGGTAGTGTATGATTAACATCCTAATTAAAAATTAATAGCACTAGTGAATACTTCCATTAATGAACTAGGTTTCATATTAATGGCATTAGTGAATACTTCCAATGTGTAGAGGATTGATAATTTCCATCAACCATTTTCTACCATTTTCAATACATAAACAATTTATATCAATATAAATTTTAATGAAAATCGCTTACTTATATTAAAGTATATTTTAATTTTACATATTAAAATAGGTTCTAAATCATGTTTTTCTTTCAATTTTTATTTCACATTTTCTTGAATAAATATATTGAAAGCTCGAAAAGAAACCAAAGACTAAAATTTACCAGTTTAGTGTTGGATTGTCATATAGTGAATACTTCCATTAATGGTAGGTGTCATATTAATGGCATTAGTGAATACTTCCAATGTGCAGAAGAATGATAATTTCTAGACCAACCATTTTCTACCCTTTTCGATACATAAACAATTTATATCAATATAAATTTTAATGAAAATCGCTTACTTATATTAAACTATATTTTAATTTTACATATTAAAATAGGTTCTAAATCATGTTTTTATTTCAATTTTTATTTCAAAGTACACATAATTTTTATTTGACTTTTTCTTGAATAAATATATTGAAAGCTTGAAAAGAAACCAAAGACTAACATAACCAGTATAGTGTTGGACTGCCATTTCATTGTGAATTTTCAATAAAGAAACCAAGGATAAACATATTTCATTGTGAATTTTCAATTTTGAGTTCATAGTTTTTACTAAATTTTGGATTGATAGGAGTCTACACCAAATCAAAATAAAGGAAGGTCCTAGATTGATGCAATGATCAATATGCTTAAATTTACAATTTGCAAATTGTTAGAGTCAATTGATTCTCACTTGAATGGAATGGAATAAAACCCATATCACCCAATGAAAATCAGTTTTTATCTCAGTAGTCTAATACTAATTTTTCATCACCATGGACTCAGACTTTCTTTTTATGTTTTCACTCTCACATAAGAAACTCACATATATTTTTAATATACAATATTTTTTTTGTTCTTTCCATTCTAATATTATTAATAGAAGGCAATTGAAAATTCTGAAACCTAACTTGAGAAACCCTCTAGTCCTCAACCCTCATCTCTGAGTGTCATTAGGGGTAAGGGGATCCAAAGTGGGAAACTATAAAATTTGATGACTTGTTTGACTATTTTCAACCATATTTCCACATCAAACAAAATTTAAATTATAATTTAGAAACTATAATTTGATAACTACCCAGATCTTTGCTCCACTGTATACAAAATCAGCTCTACTTCACATAGTACAAATCAAACAAAATTTAAATTATAAGTTACAAACTATAATTTGATAACTACCCAGATCTTCCATCACTACACAATCAGCTCCACTGTATAAAGAATCAGCTCTACTTCATATAGTACAATGATGTTTATACACTGATGTTTATAAATAAAATGAAATAAAACATTTTTAATTTCAGCACAGTATCATAAAACATAAATTAACCCTTTTTTTTTGTAAATAAAGTAGGATCCTTATATTAATAACTGCTTATGTCTATACAATGTCACATATTAGTCATTTGTTATGCCACAAAAGGAAACCAGAATAGGTGGTTTTCAACAATAGCTTATCCTTTCACCATCATAAAAATTAAAATTACAAGCTACCCATAAAACATAAATTGTCCTTTCACCATCATAAACAATATAAGAAAAATCAAATATGAGACAATAAATTGATATTTTGAGTTCCAAAAATATTATATATATATATATATATATATATATATATATATATATATAATGAAAGTTTGAATAGTTACATCGCCAAATACATAGGTTCCACATCCATTTTAGGATGATAACAAAAACTAAGACATTTAAATCCAAAATTATGGACTCTATGCTCTCGCTTTAAGATAAATCACTTCATACCTATAATTCATACCTGCAAAAGAAAACATTCGTCGAATTCAAAATTTAAAAATTTACAATAAAATATATGTACAAATTTAAAATAAAACGTACACATGTACCATTTTAAATAAATAAAACAAATTGTGATTAAAGAAAAATTGACATACATACCAAAAGAGTTAAGTCTCATCCTCTAACATACTCATTTCCACCAAATATAATGTAAACATCTATAACAATAAAAAACAATAATATAAAAAAACAAATAACACATATTAGCATATATACTTTAACTAAATATTAAATAAACAATAAGAAAAAATAACATACCCAACTAGAGTTCCACAGATTTAAGATTATCCCTCTCTTTTTATTACACTTTTTTGTCACTTTTTAAACCAAAATTCCATCCCAAAGTTTCAAAACTTCCAAAATAGTTACTCTCTACATTAAGAATACATGATCTAAACAATGTAAAATCTTATCTAAAATCTTTAAAAAAATTAAAGAGAAAATTTGTGTTCTTGGTAACCAACTTTTGTGTTCAGAGTTAGATAATACTCTGAAAATAAATATAGTTATGTATGCAAAAAGTTCACAAATCTCCATATTAAGTCATTCTTCCAATAAAATACTTATCTCCTTGTGGATAAAATCCAAGATTCTTCAAGTGAAATTCTCATGCTAGGTGATCTTATTTACTCAGCAGTAAAATACTTATCTCCTCAGCAGTAAAATACTTCTCTCCTCTTCTACAGTGGAATAGATGTTCTCATATAATCAAATGCCTTCAAATGCCCTTTCAAATTAAAGGACTCATAAATCTCCATATTAAACCATTCTTCCAAAAAATTACTTATATCTATGAAAGTTCACAAATCTCCATTTTAAAAACCATTCTTCTAGAAAATACTTATCTCCTCTTTCTACGGTGGAATATATGTTCTCGTATAATCTTTCATGTTACATGAACAAAACACAAATCTGCACATATATTAATTAATTCTTCAAAAACTGTTTAAATCTTTCATCTTTGAGATGTATTCATATTACATATAATCAAATGCTCTTTGAAATATGCCTTCGTCATAATCTAAATATAAGTGAGATCATGCACATACATAGCTTATTTGTAAATCTACTTGAATGTTGGTTTTTGTGGTTAGTAACCAATTTAATTAAGAGTTTGACAATACCCTAGCAAGAAGGAATTCACTTTGTTGTATACAAAAAACACAAATGTCCATACTACACCATTCTTGGACAAGAAGGCAAGGAATGCAATTGAAGAAAATTTAGAAACTTCCCCTTTTTTGATGTGGGATAGAGTTTGTTCTCAAATAATCAAATGTTCAAGTTCAAAATTAGGTCTTCATCATGATCTAAACATAAATAAGCTTAAATGTACCATTTAAGAGAACGATAAGCTTATATAGAAGTTCTATATATTTCAAAATAATTAATCAAAGCGTTGAAAAGTTATATAGACACTAGTTTAATAACCCTATGAATAGAAAAGGCTAAACTAAAAAATTGAGAAAACAAAAATTTGAAAAAAGTAAAAAAATAAGCTTATTCAACAAAAATAAACTTGAACACTTTTGTATAAAATCCCAACATAAAAGCAAATTAAAACTCACTAATGTGCAATGAACATTCTGTTAGCACTTTGTAATTTGCCTAAGGCTGCGGAGGCAATCATAGAGGTAACCTCGAACCACTTTGAGTCTTGGATCTAGCCCTCCAAGACTCAGAGAGGGATCTCTCTTTCTGAATTAACTTAGTATGGAATAGGACAGATGTTAGGCTAGCTATAAAGTATGGTGTTAGGGTTTTTAAATGGTCGTTTTGGGACAGCAAGGAGGGCCATTGGGCAAATGGGGTCTGCGCTTAAAAGTGTGATTCACTCTCAGATCTGGACAAAGTTCTCACACAGGGCAAGGTATCGGAAATGTTGAATCGAAATAAGTTTTGATGGTGTGGGTTTGAGGAAGAACTAGGGGGGGAAAAGCCAAGCAAAGGAGCAGCTAAGAATTCCTGAACTGATCTCTTTAGATGAATAGCATAAAGATTGTCAAAAGGACAGATGCAGAGTATTTGCCAATAAATTATGCTCTGTTTACTTACTTCTGACAATAAGAACTGAAAAACAAATGGAAAGAGGACAGGAAAAACTTGAATAGAGGAAAAACACCACCAATACATCCACATAAGAATCTTGTAGAAAAAGCATGCCCATTGTTGATTGATCATCTAAATATTACAGAAAATATTCTCTGACCATACACAGCCCACGCTCCAGCAAGGAAAATTACACCCTATTCAGGTCCAGCCAAAAAGAAAGGCATTTTACTACTGAAAACCCACTCACACAGGTCAAAACCTCCTCCTCTCAGCCCAGTCGAACCCTGCTTACATCCTTTACATGTGTATATATAATAAAAAACTCTCAGTCCTCCCACCCTTGAGCTCATTACTCTGCTTTCTAAAAATAGAAAAGCAGTTACAATCATGCATGACATTTGTAATTGTCTCCTAAAACAAACCACCAGTAATTTAAATGGAAACTAGATTTGGTATCTGTTGCTTCAACATCTGGAGTTGGTTAGGATTTGTTGGTGAATCCACTCTAATAGCATTAAAATGGATAGATGCAGAATTAGTTGAATGCTGGAGGTTGTTTGAGACTGGCTTCCAGTTGGAAGATCGATGCTATAACCTCCTGCCATGTGTTCCCTGTAACTGACTTCCTTGTTCTACCAGATGGTTCAAATGATGCCTAAACGATGGGATATTTCGCCACTTTTTATACATGAAATTAAACTACCACTGGTGTTTCGCATGCTCTAATGTGGGGGTATTTGTCTCACTGTCTATGAGGAAGCCTTCTATTTTGTTTTTCTAAATCTTCCCGTGATTCTGTAGCTAACACTGAAGTGATCTCTTTTGGTACTGCTTGAGTACAAGGGTCCTGTGCTAGTGCAGTTTTGATTTGGGCTCAGATAGCACATAATTATTGAGGAAAAGACAGACCACTGCACAATCATCCACTTTGGAAGTTGGATATTCTGGATGACAGTCTAGATCAAGAACATTGTCAATGCAACCAATCGCATTGTCTTTGTTTGCAGCTACATTGTCAGTTTCAACCACATTATTTTCAGTTATGTGATAAGGACTTCCAAGAGGGGAGTCAGAAATAAGACCTGTAGCCCTGAGAGCTTCAGTAATATCATCCCTAAACTCATTTTCCAATCTATGCAAACCATCATCTTTACTACAACACTATGGTTAGACATTTCCTGAGACAAAGCCCATGCCCAAAGGTTGATGTAAACCTTTTTACAATTTTGACCTTTCATAAATTTCATTTTCCTTATTTACTACATTTGCAACGGCAAACTCTGATTCTGCAGTTCTTCGAATGGTTTCCAAATTTTCTTTCTTCAAGTAATGTTCCACAAGTCGATTCAACTGCATCTGTCGGATTGCAGTTGGGACATGACTGTGACGATTTCTTTTGCTCATCAACCAACAATGAGTTCTACCCACCAAGCTTTGCATTTATTTTCAATATAACATTAGCAATGTACTCAGGCTTGCATTTTTTGACATGATCTGCCAAGCAACACTGGGTCCAAACACCAAACTCCAACTCACATAACCTCTTTACAGTAGCATAAAGGTGTTTGTTATCTTGTTGAGGCATTATGCAGAGGGTAAGCTCGAGAGGGTTACCATTCTTCTTTGTTGATTATGTCATATGTTTAACGACACCTTCAACATTCCCATTTATCTCTGTCACCGGTGGTGCTGCCAAATTAGGGTTCATAAGCACACCATATGTCTTGCACAGTTCTGGAAGTCTATTAGCAAAGTTTTGAACTGCTTGAGGTGGAACAAATTTAGAAAAAATTATCACTGCCTAGGAACTGTGAGGCAAGATTGGCCTCATATTTGAAGGTAGTTGAATCAGTAATGGAAAGCTACCCATTTTTCCCAGGCTTGCTTCAGTTTTCCTTTCATAGCTACCTGTCTTTCTTGCAAGTACCTCTAGAGCCCATTTCCTTTTATCAAGTTTCACAATGCCAAAATGCCCAGCAGAATCTGCGAGTTGACTGAGAACTTGCAATTTCTATTATGTTGTCTTAATATCCAGAACGACGACGGTATCAACAAACACTTGGAAGCAGCATTCCATTCCACCGCCTCTGTAAAACCACCCAATCCTTGGGGTTCGAAACTACTGGGACGTCTAGGTAATAGAGCCCATGATTATTGACACATATACTCTGGCCGACACCTGGGCGCACAGAGTAATTCATTTTTATTTTTGAAGTTTTGGGAATTAATCCCACATGCATGCGGTAAACCAAACTTGTGGCGTTTATATGAGCCAAGAGACACATGGTCTTTCGATGAAGTGAGCCCGAGGCTATCTTGGAGTTTGGAGTTGGCGCTGGCGCTGGCTTGTGTGTTTGTTGTTAGTTTGTGGAATGGTGCTAACTCTTGGTGTTGAGTGCTTGGAGATTGGCCCTCGGCCAATATAAATTTTTGGAAAATAATTATTTAACTTTTTGCATAAAACTCTGCATAAAGGCCGAGGGGCCACTTTTTGCTCAATTCACCAAAAATAGATTATAAAAAAACCCAAATTTGGCAAATAAACCCAACTTTTCATTTACCCACAAGAATAAAAAAAAATTCCATTCAAACCAATCCACAATTTTTTGCTAAGAAATTTGAAGCTCGTGCGCAGGTACTCATTTTCTGCTTGGTCAGTGATGAGCACCTTCTGCCACCTTCACCATGCGTCATGAGAAAAAGCGTAAAGACTAAAATAGATAGATATTATTCAGGAAACTGATTCTCCTATTATATAGGGTTCTAACATAGGCTCCACCTGGGGAAGATAGCTCCAAAGGAGATGTCTAGAACCGCATAACTCTGAGTTTCGCCGACCAGCTGATCATTGGGATGCCCCCAGACTGTAAACTGAAAATAAACTATGAAGAGACAAAAAAGAAGGTGCTGATCCTGATGAGCTTATTGGCGCATTACTACCTACCCTACTTTGCTAACAGTTACTGCTTCAATCAGGTGATGAAAAAGTGCCAATGAAGCCAACCCAGCAGTTGATCCCATGATTGGCTTCCTCATCATGTTTGATGAAAATCAAAACTGAAATATGTAATGGTAATTGGTGATGGCTCAGGTCCTTGCAGAAAAAACATGATTGAACAGTTATACTGAAAAAGAGCTCCATATAATTTGCAACCGGGTCAATAAATATATGATCTATTTGTTGGTTCTCTGGGTATTCCTTTAGCATTTTAAAATGGATAAGTTTCCCATCTGTGTCCTCAATATTGGACCATGATTGCAACTGTTCAATTTCTGACTTATGCTTGCAAACAAAAGATTCATCAATCAGAAAATCGAAAGATGATACAATATCTTTTGGTTTTGGAGATGTAAGATTCTCATAAAATTGTTTTGGATGTTGGAAACTATAAGACTGAATCTGAGTATTCAAAAGCTCAATATCCTTTTCAAGTCTTTCAAAAAATAGCTCGAGAACACAAATTTTAATTTCATGAGGAAAATTTTTCGATTTCCAACAATGAAACACGGTTGTTAATGAAACTTCTTCAATTGGAAAATCTGCTAACTCATCCCTGAAATCTTTGATAGCTTCACAATATATAGGATTTTCCACATACCTTGTCATCTTGAAGCATCATCAAGGCTTTGAAATCTGGATTCCTCAGCAGTAGAGTCGCTTGTGAACTTTGAAGCTCGGAATCTTGAACAATGGAGTCGCTAGGTGAATGGTACAGCCTTCCTGTGTTTGGCTTCTGTTCACCATCAGAAGTCAAAATTGAACTTGAAGTGCACCTCTGGAGAAAGTCCCCAGTGGAGTCGCCAAAAATGTTAGCGCTCTGTAATTTGCCTAAGGCTACGGAGGCAATCACAGAGGTAACCTCGAACCACTTCGAGTCTTGGATCTAGCCCTCCAAGACTCAGAGAGGGATCTCTCTTTCTGAATTAACTTAGTATGGAATAGGACAAATGTTAGGCTAGCTATAAAGTATGGGGTTGGGGTTTTTAAATGGTCGTTTTGGGATAGAAAGGAGGGCCATTAGGAAAATGGGGTCTGCACTTAAAAGCATGATTCACTCTCAGATATGGACAAAGTTCTCACACAGGGCAAGGTAGCAGAAATGTTGGATAGAAATAAGTTTTGATGGTGTGGGTTTGAGGAAGAACTAGGGGGAAAAAGACCAAGAAAAGGAGCAGCTAAGAATTCCTGAACTGAGATCTTTAGATGAATAACATAAAGATTGTCAAAAGGACAGATGCAGAGTATTTGCCAATAAATTCTTCTCTGTTTACTTACTTCTGACAATAAGAACTGAAAAACAAATGGAAAGAGGACAGGAAAAACTTAAACAGAGGAAAAACGCCACCAATACATCCACACAAGAATCCTGTAGAAAAGCATGCCCATTGCTGATTGATCATCTAAATATTACAGAAAATATTCTCTGGCCATACACAGCCCATGCTCCAGCAAGGAAAATTACACCCTCTTCAAGTCTAACCAAAAAGAAAGGCATTTTACTGCTGAAAACCCACTCACACAGGTCGAAACCTCCTCCTCTCAGCCCAGTCAAACCCTTCTTACATCCTTTACATGTGTATATATAATAAAAAACTCTCAGTCCTCCCACCCTCGAGCTCATTACTCTGCTTTCTAAAAATAGAAAAGCAGTTACAATCATGCATGACATCTGTAATTGTCTCCTAAAACAAACCACCAGTAATTTAAATGGAAACTAGATTTGGTATCTGTTGCTTCAACATCTGGAGTTGGTTAGGATTTGCCGACGAATCCACTCTAACAACAATAAAACGGATAGATGCAGAATCAATTGAATGCTGGAGGTTGTTTGAGACTGGATGCCAGTTGGAGGATCGGTGTTATAACCTCCTGCCATGTGTTCCCTGTAACTGACTTCCTTGTTCTGCTAGATGGTTCAAACGATGCCTAAACGATGGGATATTTCGCCACTTGTTATGCATGAAATTAAACTTCCACTGGTGTTTCGCATGCTCTAATGTGGGGGTATTTGTCTCACTGTCTATGAGGAAGCCTTCTGTTTTGTTTTTCTGAATCTTCCCGTGATTCTGTAGCTAACACTGAAATGATCTCTTTTGGTACTGCTTGAGTACAAGGGTCCTGTGCTAGTGCAGTTTTGATTTGGGCTCAGATAGCGTAGAATTATTGAGGAAAAGACAGACCACTGCACAATCATCCACTTTGGAAGTTGGATATTCTGGATGAAAGTCTAGATCAAGAACATTGTCAATGCAACCAATCGCATTGTCTTTGTTTGCAATTACATTTTCAGTTTCAACCACATTATTTTCAGTTATGTGATAAGGAATTACAGGAGGGGAGTCAGAAATAAGACCTGCAGCCCTGAGAGATTCAGTAATATCATCCCTAAACTCATTTTCCAATCTATGCAAACCGTCATCTTTACTACAACACTATGGTTAGACATTTTCTGAGACAAAGCCCGTGCCCAAAGGTTGATGCAAACCCTTTTACAATTTTGACCTTTCATAAATTTCATTTTCCTTATTAACTACATCTGTAATGACAAACTCTGATTCTGCAGTTCTTTGAATGGTTTCCAAATTTGCTTTCTTCAAGTAATGTTCCACAAGTCGATTCAACTGCATCTGTCGGACTGCAATTGGGACATGACTGTGACGATTTCTTTTGCTCATCAACCAACAATGAGTTCTACCCACCAAGATTTGCATTTATTTTCAATATAACATTAGCAATGTACTCAGGCTCGCATTTTTTGACATGATCTGCCAAGCAACACTGGGTCCAAACACCAAACTCCAACTCACATAACCTCTTTACAGTAGCATAAAAGTGTTTGTTATCTTGTTGAGGCATTATGAAGAGGGTAAGCTCGAGAGGGTTACCATTCTTCTCCGCTGATTCTGTCATATGTTTAACGACACCTTCAACATTCCCATTTATCTCTGTCGCCGGTGGTGCTGCCAAATTAGGGTTCATAAGCACACCATATGTCTTGCACAGTTCTGGAAGTCTGTTAGCAAAGTTTTGAACTGCTTGAGGTGGAACAAATTTAGAAAAATTTATCACTGCCTAGGAACTGTGAGGCAAGATTGGCCTCATATCTGAAGTTAGTTGAATCAGTAATGGAAAGCTACCCATTTTTCCCAGGCTTGCTTCAGTTTTCCTTTCATAGCTACCTGTCTTTCTTGCAAGTACCTCTAGAGCCCATTTCCTTTTATCAAGTTTCACAATGCCAAAATGCCCAGCAGAATCTGCGAGTCGACTGAGAACTTGCCATTGCTATTATGTTGTCTTAATATCCAGAACGACGACGGTATCAACAAACACTTGGAAGCAGCATTCCATTCCACCGCCTCTGTAAAACCACCCAAGCCTTGGGGTTCGAAACTACTGGGACATACAGGTAATAGAGCCCATGATTATTGACACATATACTCTGGCCGACACCTGGGCGCACAGAGTAATTCGTTTTTATTTTTGAAGTTTTGGGAATTAATCCCACATGAATGCGGTAAACCAAACTTGTGGCGTTTATATGAGCCAAGAGACACATGGTCTTTCAATGAAGTGAGCCCAAGGCTATCTTGGATTTTGGAGTTGGCGCTAGCGCTGGCTTGTGTGTTTGATGTTAGTTTGTGGAATGGTGCTAACTCTTGGTGTTGAGTGCTTGGAGAATGGCCCTCGGCCAATATAAATTTTTGGAAAATAATTCTTTAACTTTTTGCATAAAACTTTGCATAAAGGCCGAGGGGCCACTTTTTGCTGAATTCACCAAAAATAGATTATAAAAAACCCAAATTTGGCTAATAAACCCAACTTTGCATTTACCCACAAGAATAAAAAAAATTTCCATTCAAACCAATCCACAATTTTTTGCTAAGAAATGCACCGGAAATCGCTTTGAAGCTCGTGCACAGGTACTCATTTTCTGCTTGGTCAGTGATGAGCGCCTTCTGCCACCTTCACCATGCATCATGAGAAAAAGCGTAAAGACTGAAATAGATAGATATTATTCAGAAAACTGATTCCCATATTATATAGGTTTCTAACACATTCATTTATGAATCATCATGAATAGATGCATCCTTCCTAGGTATGGATGCTTCCTCCTCAATCCCAATCTCCCACACTCTCTTCTCCACATTTTGTTCAAGCACAGTCGCATATACTCTCTTCTCCACATTGCCCTATATAACACATTTCCAATTTGAAAATTAAATTTAAATGATCTTAACACATTAAATTGTAGTTTTAAATTTTGAAACATGTAATGCCTATGATGTGCCAACCTATGATTCAATAAATTAAATATTGTTTAAGACATTCTTCTTTAGTATATAACTAAATTTGTTTTCAACATGAAATTATACTTGTGAACTCCCACCCTCTTCAAACTCTCCCAATGAGAATTGGGACAAGCTCGCCCAAGTAGTAGGATATGGAATAGGGATCTGTGAACAACACAACTAAGAACTAAATCTAGGATTCAATGTGTTCACATTATACAAAATCATAAATGTCATGTTGTTGATCTTTTTCAAAAGATTGGAGATTGGAAAACTAAAGTTCTCATATGTGGATATTAGAAAACACATACCTGATTCAACCCATCCAAATTTAAACTTGTTGAATCAAGTCCCTTATTTACCAAGGATTCATTTAACATATCTCCAAACTGCAATTAATGACAATAACAACTCAATTATTTTTATATATACAATGATATGTATCTAGATCTAGAACTAGAAGTAAACTATCCTAAAAAAAATTACTAACTAGAACACATACCAATCTGTTGTTCAGTTCATCATTCTGAATGACCTCCTTCCAACCATTATGGAAAAATCTTGCATACTCCTTAAGATATTCTACTGACATGTTATCTAACTCCTCATCAATTTTATAAACAAAAATGGTTCAATAATTGGCTTCCGCTCGTTGACGGTTCAAACCAACATCAACACCATAAAAAATCGATTCCAAATTTTTCCCGATTGCATTCCTCTCCTCTTTTCCAACCTATGATGAAGCTCACCACTTTGAATGTGAGGAAAATTCTCCATGTTGGGCGAGATACTAAAGGTCATGGAGGCCTCTACAATGTCGCATTTCGATATGCCTATTTTTTATCATATGTCTATCATTTACCAGCTCCATAATAATCTGACGGTAGGCTAGTATAATCAGGGTGCACGTCCATGAAAAACTCTGCATAAAAGTGTCTAGCAAAATAAAGTGTAACCTCATCATTCCACGGAAATTTTTCATATGCTGCTAAAAATTTGTTATACATATGTCCTGCTATGTTGGGGTGCTTAAAATATTGCACCTTCAACATCTTTTTATTTGGTCCATATTTGAAATTGAACATAGAAATTGTGTTTTCTTTTGAAACTTTATTTTTTACTATGTTTCATTTATCATGGCCCATCACCTCGGAATTTTGTTTCCTCATCAAATCGATAAAACTGTTGGTGGTTGGCCCCATCTTTTGATATGCATCCATAAAGTTTTGTAATGAATGAAAAACAATATCCAATATTCTTTTACTCTCCCAAGGGAGATCCAAGCTCTTCAAATCATTTTCCATCGTGCTTTTAACACTTGAGCATCGTTCAAGGGTCATTTCTTCAGTAATCCCTTCCCAGGGAAGCTCATCACCAACATCTGAAGGATAGGTGGGCGTAGGCATGTAATATTTTTTTTCTTGATAACGTCGCCTCCTAAATCTACCTTCACTATCTTCACCAAAATTAGAATCTTCTTGACACCCACTCTCTCTTTCATTGTCTTCCCTCGCATTAAACTCATTGTCTACACACACATTTGAAAGAAATTACAACATTTAACTTAACATGATTTAAAAACACACACACACACACACACACACACACACACACACACACA
>JASDQU010102431.1:62426-76449 GCA_032191745.1 Picea mariana
TCATGGTCTTAATGCTTTTGTTTGGGGTCTTCATCGACATTGTTGCTTTCTGGTTCTATTGATGTAAATGTTTTCATAACTCTCTGACCTGGTCCATCTGACCATGATGGTTTGTTTGGTTTTATTGTTTGGATTTCTATTATGTGATGGGCTCTCTTGTTCAAGGTTTATGGCCTATTAGGAATTTATATCAGCTCATGTCTTTTCCTTTTGGCTATCTAGCCAGTTACTTTGTGTCCCTTTGGGATATTCTACCCAGAATTGGGTCGTGCCTTTGGCACTTACAAAATGTAATTTGGTTCTCTTTGGATGAATAAAATTACGCTTTTTTTCCAAGAAAAAAAATGATGAAGCTATTTGTGAGGCTCTTATACCCTATTGAGATATACTTCTAGAAGGATGTAAATAGAATGTGGTAGAGTTTAGGAAACTCATTAACTTGCTACACCAAGTTCAAATCATTTTCTTCAATGATGCTTATCTAGAGGCATGTATGAGGAGAATTGTAAACACATTATGGAGATGACGAAAGTTGAACTATTTGAGGAATTTCAAGAAATTAATCTTGGTGTCAATATTTCCATTGGCATGTGTGATAAATTGAAATCTTGGTATATTAGGCCCAACACAGTTCACAACACTTGTTGTTATTGATACCATGTTGAATTTCATATGTATTGTGACACATTTGTAGATTTCTGCAGAAGGCACTAGAAAGGTGATCCTCCTCCTCCCATAGTGTATCATTATGTTTCAATGAAATTATGTAGAAGGAATCCAAAATATGTGTTTTTTAGTAAAACATGTGTAGGTGGAAAAAGATACCCTGAAAGTGGTAATATTATTGTGTTCCATAGGAATTTTCCTATGGATCTCATACACGCTAGATTTTCAAATATCATAGTCACATGGAGGAGATATGAGTATATTACTGTGAATTTTTCCTCTTTTATGAGTGTTCCCTCTAAGAGGATCGACTTTCTTCAAGACAATATCCATATTTTATAATTCACGGGGAAGTTTAAAAACCATATTTATAAATATATCAAACACTCTCATAGGTCCAAGTGGAAATATTCCCAACTTGGATAGTTTCACGAGGTATTCAAGCTAGGCACAATATTATCAATGATAGATTTCATTGAGAATTACACGTTTTCCCAAAAGAGAGAGATACAAAGCGAGCATTATCATTCTTACTAGTATTATTTTTTCAATTATTTTATGTGTAGTTTCCACATTTTTTTTTCTATGATATTGTTCATTGAAACTAAATTTCTACTAATGGATTACTTGTATGTACAGGTGTCTATACTTTTGCATGTCTTGTATATAAATGCACATGTGAGAATTGATGGTACGGAAAACACTCCATAATCATGGGATGTGATTAAGGGGTACCATTTTTTATGCTAGTTATGACTGCGAGAACAAGATATTGTTTGTTCAACATTTCTTTGGGTTGATCTATGAATCATTCAGAAAGATTGGGATAGGATTTACAGAGCATGGGATTTGGTCCAATAGATGTGTGGGGTAGTTCAAATTGGAACACCCTTTTTAATGGTTGAGTTATCCTCATAAGGAGACAAGAATTCGACATACTTGGATATTTTTTGAAGCGAGGCATGGAAAGGGTGAACATGATGGTGTGTGTGCTTGTGTAGAACAATTATTTAAGAGGTACCAAATGAGTCATGATGAAACCCAACTCAAATAATTTTCTGAAGTAGTTCACTGGTGAAAATTTCATTTAGTTCATGAAGTCCATGAATAGGAAAGGTGCATAGGTAAGAGACTACAATGTGAAAATTGAAGCTCAAAATTTCAGCATACTTTAAAACACATGCTTAGTAGAAAAAATACATTTAATATTTAATTATGATGCAAGTTCTTTTGGAATGTTTCACTTGGTTATGTGAATAGATCCATGACTTGGTATTATGAAACTATAGTTGGCCACACGAGGGAATTACACTATGTTAAGAGTAAAGACATGGGTGACATATTTTCCATTCAAACAAGAAAGTATGCATGTTTTTTGTGGATTTCGCGATGATATAGAGGGATGTGCACTTGATCAATGTGAAAATGATGGATATGTGAAACAATGAAAATATGTCCATCTTAATCCAATTGGGTCACATCCAATTCTGACATGACAGGAGATACACATTGAAGAAGATGTCACTTCATTATACCATGATCATGTTTTTTATGTTGCTAGGGAAGTTAACTGACTTCATTAATGGATTTGTTATATATTAATGATGTTTTTATTTGGGCTCTTCAACTTAATGTTCAAACTTGAAAAAATGTATATTGAATAATATTTTTAGTTGTGGTTTAGGTAATGTATTTGATGTCAGTGCACCACAAGACAATGAAGAAAATTTGTCCTGCTACTTGATGTGATGCACATAAATATAAATCAAGTCGGTGTGACCATATCAGGATGGATATTACACATACTCGGTTGGTAACATGGTTGTGATGGGTCACTTCTTTAAAAATGTGAAAAAACAAGGTGATTATATTATCTATAGATATTTTGTTCCTAAATATATATCTTTCCAATATAGTCATTTGGCGATAGCAATTTGGATACAACTCACATACATTAAAGTGAAGAGAGGTGAGATAATGAGATTGAAAATAGACAAAAGTTGACCATTAATGCATTAAACATTCCTATAACACATTGGCCAAATGAGTAAACTATAGGCCACTTTGAGGTTGAATTGGTTGGTGAACTAAACTTATTAAGGAGTGACTTAATGGAATGTTTGATTGCATTTCTTTTCAAATTAATCATATGTGTTTGAAATTTATTTCATTGCTTGGTTGGATTGCATTTTTTTTTTGTTTCTATTCATCTATATTGTATAATTGAAAACATTTAGATTATTTTCATGCTTCTTTTATATTATGTTAAATATAGTTGAAATCACATCAGAGTGGCATAGTGGAAGTGCAATTGCCCCATAAGCCATTGGCCTAGGTCTGAACCCTAGCTCTTAAACTTGTATCGAGTGCATTAAATATACTTATTCTTATTAAATAGACATTGATATAAACATGCATTTACATACATGCCTTAATTTCTAATATGTCCTATCAATTAACTCCTTACCAACTCTACAATCATCTATTGATATAGATTGGATAAACCATTCCTCTATACTACCATCCTATTTATTCCCAACCAATATCAATTTTCATGTCTTCACTTTCCTCTCTTGGCATAACCATTGTAACAGTATGCAATCAGTTAGCCAACAACAAGCTTCTTAGGTTGTGCACCCTAACAATGATAATGGTCTTCCTCTCCTTGTTCTTGGCACTTGACCTTCCATGCATATCACATTAAATTACCTAATGACATACTCTTCTTGCAATCTTTTTTCATTTATATGCCTCTTTTGCATTTATCTATCATGTTCTCCTCTTCTATGTGCCTATACCATATGTGTCTAACCTTTTGTGCACTTGAACTCTATGTGTATAAACTTCATCTAACTTCCCTTTCAACTTCATATACCATGCATACTTAGTCCTTTCATAGTTTCTCTTGCATCAAGTAACCATCATCATTAAATTTCAACTTTACAATATTAGATCCCATATATGTATATGATTGACAAGGATTATACTATATCAACTAACACACATAGACTAATATACAATTATCTTAATGATTGATGATATGGTAAGAGGTTCTGATCTAGGAGCATTTATAGGAAGGGCATGTGTGAAACCATTAATGATATTTTCTAGTTTATTGTGTGTGTTGAAACTATATTACATACTTGTGCATTTTTTCCCTTGTACCTAGTAACTATTTGGCATATTAAACCTAAACTATGGGACAAAAGAGAATATATATGTGTGAATTAATTTTCATACAAAATTATGAGAAAAAACATGCATATATAGGAATGTGTAGGCATGAGAAATTTTTGAACCATCATTAGTAATTATCATTGGAGATTTAGAATAATCTTGGGAGTTATCTTTAGGACTTGTTGTTGGAGATTTATAACTTTCCTTGGAATTGTCATTAGGAATTATCGTTGGAAAATCAAAGAGCTCATAAATTCAAGGAAAATGAGATCCTTTAAACACATGAGTAGAGAGAGATATGTATTTTAGAATAAATCTATGATTGATAGGGAAGATTGTGTAGTGTGACTTTGATAACTTTATTGTGAGGATGGATTTCAATAGTTCGAGTAATTTGGGTTGAGATCCCATACCACTTAGAGTTGATTGGGTGAACTATAGGAGAGGGAGGCATGGTTAGTTTTATAGAGCACCCATTGGAATTAAGTAAAAATGAGAGTACATAAATCCAAGTAGGTGTTGGAAACATTTACTGGGTTCTTTAAATAACTCAATTATAACAGATGGAGAAGTTTAAAATATGCACTAGGTCATTGAGAGATTTAGGTATCTCTCCTTATTTTAAATAACAGTGTTCCATTTTAGTAAGACTTACAAATTAATAAAATACCTACATATAAGAATAAACATATTGAATTCATGAAAGATTTACTTCTATCAAATTGTGATCTTTGAAAGAAAAATAAAAGTGCAAAAATTAATAATATTTTGTATACATTGCAAAGGGGGAAAGTTACTCTCAATAAGATATAGTTATAATAATATGAAATACATTGATTTCACATAATATAAGATCACTCTTATTAGTCCCTTCCGAAGGCGTAGAGGGACTATAGCGATTGATAATTCGTTGACTTTATATTAGTTTGTCGTTTGACTACAAATTTTTGTATACTTTCTATTGTTCGAACTACATAACTAAAAACATAATTTTTTATATAATAAAAAAACCCATATATGTCATGATCTTATTGGATAATATATTTGAGGTCTTATTGCCAGCTTCGTTACTCCCAATGAATTATATGTTTCCATTTCCAAATTTTTTTATCATATACGATATTTTTGAATTTGTACTATTCATACTGAAATGTTTAGATATCCAAAGTTTATAGCGATTGATAATTTTTTGACTTTATATTAGTTTTTCATTTGACTACAATTTTTTGCATAATTTCTATTATTCAAACCACAGAACTAAAAACATTATTTTTTATATAATAATAAAAAAACCTTCATTGTTCCCAATGAATTATATGTTGCCATATCCAAAGTTTTTATCATCTACGGTATTTTTGAATTTGTAGTATTCATACTGAAATGTCTAGATATCCAAAGTTTATAGCGATTGATAATTTGTTGACTTTATATTAATTTTTTGCTTGACTACAATTTTTTGCATAATTTCTATTGTTCGAACTACATAACTAAAAACATTATTTTTTATATAATAAAAAAACCCATATATGTCATGATCTCGTTGGATAATAGATTTGACGTCTTATTGCCAACTTCACTATTCCCAATGATTTATATGTTGGCATGTCCAAAGTTTTTATCATCTACGGTGTTTTTGAATTTGTACTATTCATATTGTAATGTTTGGATATCGAAAGTTTTGAGCATGGATAGTTAGTTTTCATATTGCTTTGTCCTCTGAGTAAATTTTTTTAACATAGTCTCCAGTGTTATTGTTATTATTTTTTATTTCTTATTACTATTATTATGTTTGATTTTTCTTTATTGTTGCGTGCTTGGAGAGTCTTTTTCATTATTGCGTACATAAACAAGTCTTCCACACTACATTCTTTCTTAAATGTTTGCACAGCACGACGCCCTACGATGGTTCTGATAGCCTTAAGTGTTTACCTAATAGGCCTCACAACGTTAAATGTTTACTCTACAGGCGTGTTACAATACAGTTTCCTCCAATTTTTTGATAAAATGTTGTCTGCAGTAAATTTGGGCAATATTGTTCTTCACCGACATTACTGGTTCACGGGTTGATGCTTTTTCGTTGGTTCGTTCAATGTTGATTGTTGTTGTTTGATTCAACTTTGCAGAGTTGAGGTCCTGCAGTTGCTGTTGGACTTCTTCGTGGTTGTTCACTGGTTTGTTGTTCTTCAACTTTGCAAGCATTTATACATGTTGTTGCAGTTTGTAGGTTTTGGAGTTGTGCTTCTGTCGTCCCTCGTTGATGGGTAAGTTTATGTGCCATGGTTTTGTTGCTATTCCTTGTTTGTTGCTTGCTATTTGTAGCTTGCAAGAAAGAATTTTCAATACTAGGAGTCCTTGGCTCGAAACCTTGTTGAAAAACATATTTCTATGTGGCTGCTATGACCAGAATATTTTTCTTTTTCTTGAACACCAATGTTCTATATAGAACCCACCTTTTTCGCAGCCATAGTGACATATAAAAAAGAAAACTCCTCATTTTTCCTGCTCCTGAAAACCATACGTTTGGTGCATTTTTCCCAATGTTCTTCTCATATTTTTTGTTCTTGGAAACCATATGTTTTGTGAATTTTTCCCAATTTGTTCCCTTCCAAACGTCTTGCTCCGCTTTGAATGTAGATGTTGGACACAAAACCCAGATCTGTCGCAGCTACAATGAAATATAAAAAAGAAAACCAGATGTTCTCCTCTTATTTTGTAACGAACCTTAATTATTAAGCATAATTAATTTAATAATAATCCTAAAAGATTAATTAAACTGTATTTATATCTTAAAATACAATTTCTAATTGGATATTATTAAATAGTGTTCATGTGGGTTAATGAATGATTTATTTATTAATTAATTAAGTATTAAATTAATGGTTAATAATAAAAATATAATACTAATTTAAGTTACGTTCTCGTAAAAGGGAAACATAATAATGAATGGGATAAGGAATTTAAATATGGGATAAGGCATTTAAATAAGGAATAAGGCATTTAATAATTGGATAAGGGTATTAATGGCAGGGGGATAAGGTGTAATAAAGAGTTAGGTGGGAGTTAATGTTGGAAGGGCGGTGAAGGAGGAATAAGGGAAGTGGAGAAGGATAATGGGGATTATTCATTTTACGAGGGGGAAGAAAGGATTTTGGGGGAGAGCTGGGAGTATGGTACAGAGTGGAATTTATAGTGCACTGGGGGGCTGCGGAGGTTTTGGGCTCGGAGGGCTAGGACATCCATTGATGTCCTAGGGCTAGGCGCTACTAGTCGGCAGGGTGGTTGGTTTTGGGGTGTCCTAAGGAGCAGCATCAGGTTCAAGCGAAGGGAGCAAGCTGTGGATAGCATCAGAGTGAGGTATGTAAATTCAAATTCATGGATTGTTACTTAGATTTATTACTTATTGCCAAATTCTACTTGCGTAAGTGTTAGCGTAAGTGTTGAGATAATTTGAAAATTTTGAAAAGTTTACTTCTTTGTAAAGCTTATAGAAATCACAGAAATTACAGTAATTTGGTAGAAATTTAAACGTTAATTCAAATCCGGTCTTTACATATTTTCTATTCCCGGAGACCATGCATTTGTTGCATTTTTTCCAGTTTGTTCCCTTCCAATCACATATGACAACTTCCACATCCTATATATCATGCCATAGTTGTTTCCAAAATAGCAATGCAAAGGGGTTTATAAAACAAATTCGGAGTTGTCATAGGGGAAAAGCATATGTCAGGGTCTTCTACCAGGGTCTTCTGATAGGGCATGCTTTTATTCTCTGAATCAAAAACTTTGTCCACATGTTGCCTTTGTGCTATCCTTTGTGTCTTGTAAAGAATCTTCTACCACTGAAAATTGTGTAGGATGCACACCGGGAATAGGTTCAAAAATGATATACCTTGAATACTCAGTCTTTGTGCTCAACAAATTTATAGTGTTATTTATTTGTGTTGTCTCTTCTATTTGGTTCATTCACTATGAGTTTTTTTGTTTGTCATATGTTGTAGCAGCTAGGGGGATTGAATTTGAAAAGAATAAGGTTGAAGGATACATAGTGGAATTGGTATGCAGTTCCGCACTTATAGTTTTATATTTGTATTTTTTTTGTTTTTCGTTGTTTTTTTCTTCTTTTTTTTTTCTTTTCCTCTATTTGCATATAAACTTAATATATCTAAGAAACATCTTGAAAATCAAAAATTAAGAGATGAAACAAGTAATATATATTGAGTCTTATGAAATAGATACAGACTCCATTATACATGACAACATCGACCAGGTATTGCATAGCAATGGGCTTTTTAGATTGGATGCATTCTTGTATATTGTAGGAGATTTCCTTTTCGATGCATTTCAGGTTCTATTGCATTTTCATTATTCCTTGACTGAGATGTGAAATCGATTGATAGATTATTTATTGGGTTGTTTAAAAAATGGTGATGTTGAGGCATTGGAGTCATATGAATACGAATTGGCATCTAATTTTCTTTGGCAGTTTTATGGAATACATGATGTCACTAAGTATTTTTCAAAGATGTGGTTGTCTGCATCTGCAATTATTCCTGCACATGAGAGGGGACTTTGGGGAGATACATTTTTTATACGGTGGTTGTATAAGCGGCTCAATATATCAATTGGAATATTGTCATTGACAAGAAAAACAAGACATCTACTATTCAACAAAACTGCATCTAGCGATCCATATTGCATGTTGTTCCATGATGTCAATCCTGTCAGTGGTCATGTGAACCACTACTGTATATAAAATTATCCATATGCAATCTTGGAGTACCTCATATTTACTTGTCACTCATTTTCAAAGACCTTGAATCGCAATGGAAATTAATTATGCATCATATACACTGCCATGGCTTGCAGATAGCGACAATTGTTGCATCTAGTTGTGGAGATATTATGTTTAATGCAATTTGTTATTTGGTGGAAACGGAGTTTGATGTGCAGTCGTTGCATCTTTACACGGTACAATCCTTTTGCAATGCAATTATAGGAGGCAACCAACAGGATTTTAGCTGCTTGTATCAACACCTTTCACCATATCTCCTAGAAAATATGTCGACAATTGGAAGTTGGAAAGAATACCTTGTAAACATGGCACTGCCATATGAAAAGGAAATGTAGAGGGTGGAATATTATGTTTGCAATGGATATCTATCATATTCAGAGTAAATATTGAGGTCTGGTCGGCCCTTCCAAATGGCACTGTCCATTCTTGGTGTATTGATTCAAATTGTGATTGAACAATTGACATCATCTCATTGAAAATAGATACGCCACATATATATTATCAACCTTTGATGGAAAATACTATTGGTTTAGGGTCCACTATCCATGCCACCCAAACCGCATCAAATCTGCATACGCATAGCATGCTATTTAATGAAAATGAAACTCATCCCAATTGTGATGAGGCCATACAGGGCTTAAAAAAAAACGTAGACTAACTCATCACAACTTGAAAAAGGTCATACATGAGAGAGAAAAAAACATTGGTGGTATAGGAAATACTACCAGTTCAAGGTCCAGTTTCAATGCCAGCCAAACCACATCGAATCTGCATAAGCACTGCATGTTATTTAATCAAAATGAAACTCATCCTAGTTTCTATGAATTCATCCTGACCTTGAACAAAAAAAGTAGACTAACTTATCACAACTTGAAAAAGGTCATACATGAGAGAAAAAAATACATTACTACACTTCCTTCTAGACAGAAACTGACATATCACAACCTAAAAAAAATTGTCCGTGCACAACACAATCGCATTTTCACTTTTTCTGCTGAGGACAAACATCACATGTTGAATGACAAAGAACATAATATTTTGCATCATCGAGACGGTGAGGATGAAATTCTCATAATAAATGTTGCTTCCACCTCCAACATGGCTTCTCAACAAGTGGAACTAGTTTCCAGTGGCAAGCAGAAGTTAACCTACCACGTCTTGAAAAAACAGATACGTGAGAGAAACAGGTACAGTCACATATCCCACAATGTTCATCGCACTGACCGAGAGGAAAAAATCACATTTTGTGAGCTAGAACCAACACCATGCACTGCTGCCAATGAAAACCAACAAACACTTTCTACACATACTTCTCTTCGGAAGAAAGATGCAAAACAGATCTATATGAAAAAATGAACGACACTCCTTCCATTGCATGTGCAATTTGCGATCAATTGAATTTTTCAAAAAACACTAAGTCTTTCATGCCTGATTTGGAAGTAGAATACCTCCGCTTGACACTAAATGATAAAACATTTTCCAGTGGAAATATTTGTCTTCCATGCAAACGCTCACTTGAAAATGGAAAACTGCCACACTTTGCAACACCTGACCAAATAAGATGTAATACACCACTACCATATGTAAGTGCACTTACAGAACTTGAAGAGAGACTTGTGTCTCTGTGAATTGCATTTTCACAAATCAGACCCTGGGGGTATAAACGAACCCAAATGGGCTTAACAGGATCAATTATTAATGTGCATGTCAAACTAGATGTTGTGCAAAAATCCTTGCCAAAATTCCTTAGCGATACAATGACAATTGTTATGGCTCTCAAAAGACGCTTGCAATACAAGAATGCATATCATACAGGTAAAGTGTGTGTGCATGTTGTCATGAAAACGTTAAAAGAATTATGTTCCAGCACCCAAGCACATAACATTTGTATAAATGAGAACCGGAACAATGTTCTTGGAGAAGCAGATGACAACTCTGCACAGAATCTCGAAATTTCTAGTGAATTTTATACAAGAGATGAATCGGAGAATAAAACACCTGTTGAAACATTGATACATGGATTCACTGAATCACAGTGCATTCATGACTTGCAAGACAAGATTGTCGAAATTGCACCTGTTGAGGGGCAACGTCCACTTGGAATATTCAAGGACAAATTTGCTGAAGAAATGAACTTCCCAACACTGTTCTATGGAGATCCACGTCCCAGTGACATTACAGAATGATTCAATTACCATAAAATAGTTCGATGGGAGCTACTACATTCAAACAGTGACTTCTCTTGTCACATAACAAATTTGTTTTTCAAAACAATGCACATAATAATAGAGAAAGTGTTGTCTTGCATGTGGGTGCGAATAAGAAAAGGACAACTACAAGGAAGAAATTTTTTGGCCAAAGATTTCAAGTACAAAGTAAACCTAGAAAAAATCCTGAAATCTAATATTGGATACATAGATTTCAAAAACATTCGCATCTCTCCTAAATATTTGCAACAAAACAAGAAAATTATTTTTGTAATGATCCAAAAATTGGGACTGCCAACATTTTTCATCACATTTACAAGTGCAGAGCATCGTTGGGATCCATTGGTGGTTGTAGTATCTTATTTGTGTTGGAACAGGAAACGGAGAAAACAAACTAAAACACTAGAAAATGATGACATTGACTACCTCATAAGAAAAGACCCACTATAGACATAGAATAAATGCTTTGAGACAATTGATATGCCATGATGAAACGTTTTTCAGAAAAATATCAGACTACTTTTTTGTGATTAAATTCCAGAATAGGGCAAGTGAGCATGACCACACATTGTTGTGGATAGAGGGTGCACCAGTCTATGAAACTGAAAACAACTCACAGATCGAGAATTTTGTGGAAAAATACATTACATGCAACACAGATCGTTTGGATCCAGAACTTGCCAAAGTTCATAGACATTATCATACAAAAAGTTGTAAAAAACAAAAAAAACTCACATTGCAGACACAACTTCCCCGTGTCGCCAATGAGAAAAACAATAATCATAGAGCCACTTGGTTTAGAGGACAATGTTTTCATTGAGAAATCTAAATCCTTGTTCGCATTTCTAGAACAGTGAGACTTTGATGAGTTAATGAGATTTGATGACTTCTTGGCAGAGCTGAATCTAACAGAAGATGAGTACATCCAAGCCATACAATGTACGCTTAAACAACCAACAGTTTTCCTTAATCGAAAACTTTCCCATATTTGGAACAACAGTTTCTCCAAGGACATGCCAATTATGTGGAATGAAAATACATATGCGTAGTATGTCCTCAACGCATATGCTACAACGTCGTACTGCACCTCATATATGACAAAGGTTGACAAATCTATGACAAGTGCATTCATAAGAATATGCAAAGAACGTGAAAGAAGTCATATTGATGCTATGCAAATGATATGTACGCTTGTAAATACATTACTTAACCTTCAACAAGCAGTCCACATTTCACTTTCCCCACCCCTCAATTGTATTTCAAGGAAATGTGTCTTCATAAACACATCTCCACTTGAGAAATGCACATTTTTGCTTAAACCATCGTCTTTTCTAGATCAAGAGACTGAAAATTCAGAGGACATGCTATGTCTCCCTATTATTGATTATTACCTCAGCATCCATATCCTACTAAGCATATCTTCTTAGCATAATTCGTATCGCATTACAAAAAAATGGTGCACCCATATAAAAATAAAAAATCCCTCTGTGATACGCTTTGTAAAATACAACATACTGACTATGAAAACTATTGTAGAGAAAAACTGTTGTTATACATTTCGTTCGATGAAAACGAAAATACAGTAAAATATAACTTCCCTACATGGGAAGATGCGTATATTTCCTCTGAGACTACAGTGAAAACCAATGAATCTAGATTTACATACAATGTGAATCCAACATGGGGTGATCTAGAAAGTGTAGTTTATGAACTAGAAAACCCTAACAATCTTGATGAGACATTCACAAATAGTAAAACAACTAGAACTCCTTGCAATTCCTATGACTTGCAAGAATATTTTCCTCGTCCTCAAGCAAGCGGCATTGAAAAACGTATCAATCTTGGTTTTCAAGTCACAAAACATCCTTTCCTTATTGAAAATAATGAATACCACATAATTGGATGTTTGTTGAATCGAGAACAAAAAACAATTCTAAAGGACATTGTGCTTAAAAAATGCTTCAACATGCACACTCCTGTGCACTTGTTCCTTACAGGTGGAGTGGGAACAGGTAAGACATTCATAGTGAAAGCAATATTCTAAATTCTTATATGAATCTATGATTCAAAAAATTCCTCTAGTCCTATGAAACCAAAGGGCCTAATAGTTTCATACATAGGAAAATCTACATATAATGCAGGTGGAACAACAGTCCACTCTGCATTTTTGATTCCTTTTAACAAGTCACAGTTTCTTCCACTCAACAAAGAAATGTTAGATACCTTGTCTAATATTTATGATGAACTGCAACTTGTCTTCATAGATGAGGCGTCTTTGATTGGAAGTTGCTTCTTGTATTCCATTGACAACCGACTAAGAAACATAAAACATGTGCACACTGATGCAGGAGCATCCTTCCACATCAACAGATTTGATATCAAGCCAACACATAGGCATGCATTGGAGAAAGGGAGAGGCACCAACCCTCCCATTTTTAAATTTGAAATATGATCCTATACAGATTTGTGTTGTCAGGCCGAGTAAATCCAAGCCATACCTTTGTATAAGTAGTGGATAGGGTCGCCTTAAATGGTTGACTGTAAGAAGGTCTAGATATTAGTCAGGTCTGGGTCTTGATTCATTGTAATAAGTCATAGGAATAAGATGTATTAATTGAGACAGTGATGGAACTAAGGTAGAAGAGAGGATAAGCTCGAGGGGCCCTCTTGTAAAGAGAGGAGTTAGGAGACAAGAGTTAGGAGAAGGATTCCGAGAGAAGAGCCTAAGAAGCTTAGAAGCTCAGGAATAGGAGGTAGAATAGTTCTTTGAGAGAGATTGAGAGAGTTGAGACTTTGTTGTAGTCCAGCCTGCACATATTGTAATCATATTTTCATATTAATGAAAAGACAACATTTTTTCCTGCACATGGTTGTTTATGTGTTTTTTTGCTTATGTATGTTGTAGATGCATGATAGGTTTCATCTGCAGTAGGAATATAGATTTATTTATCTTTATTGAGTTTGAAATATCATTTTGAGTTCTTTAGGTTGTGCAAGGAGTGAAAAAAAGAACATTGGAGGTTATGTAGCCAGCGCAAGGAGTGTGCATCTGAACTCTATTGAGTCAAAGAAGAACATGTCAGGAGGACACATCAGAGAAATAAAAAAACTCAAGAGGAACCTAAAGGTTACTAAATACCTTAGAGGAGAAACTGTGCAGAGGAAGCACAAATATACAAAG
>JASDQU010102431.1:76548-100972 GCA_032191745.1 Picea mariana
AGATCTTTTACCTTGAGTGGAATATCTTGATTAAGAGCCTGTTGGAGGGGTCTCAACTCTGCCAGATAATTTAGAGGTTTAAGTTGTTGCCATGAGTCTTGCCAAAACATTGTGCTTTCTCCATTTTGGATCTCCCAAAAAGCATGCTTCTGTATTAGGTCTTTGTTTTGCTAGGCTGTGTTCCAAATGTCTGAGCCCTGTATTTGGACATTATGCCTGATCAGTTGGTCAGTATACATGGAGGGAGCATATTTTCTCTTCCAGATTTGTGCCCATAGGGAATCTAGTGTTTTCATCCATCTCCACCACACATTGGCTCCCATTATCTGGTTGAGATTCCCGGTCTTGGAGTCCAAGGACGCCCATGCTTTTTGGTGCATAGACCTTATCCCAGCCTACCAATGCCCATTTCTAGTTGGGTTGTAGGCCTTGCCAAAGGAAATTTCTCTGGAGGTTTCTTACATCTTTGATGATTTGCTTGGGAGTTGTTAGGGCGGTAAAGAGATGAGTGGGTAGGGTTTGTAGGACCGATTTAAGCAGGACCAGTCTGGCTGCGATATTTAGCAGTCTGAAGGTCCAGTTGGCTAGCCTGTTCGAGATGGAGAGGAGGAGGTTGTCCCAGGAGATGGATTTAGCTGGTGCTCCTGCGAGAGGAATGCCTAGGTAGTTGGATGGAAGGGAGCTCTTGGGGATGCCCAGGAGTTTGTAGATATGTGATTGAACCATAGTTGGAGTGTTGAAAAAGAAGAGCTTGGATTTGTCTAGGTTCAGTGTCATGCCTAAGGCTTCTGTGAAATCGGAGAGGATGGAGTTGAGCTTGTTGGCTTCGTGAGCAGTAGGGGAATTCATGAGAAGGGTGTCATCAACAAATTGACTGTGTGAGGAAACTGGCTAGATGTTGTGCAAGGGTAGGCCTTTGAGAGAGCCTTCTAGAACTGTTGATTTGATGTAGTGGCCCAGGCCTTCCGCCATGAGTACAAAAAGAAAGGGCGATAATGGGTCCCCTTGCCTAATACCTCTGGAGGGCGAGAAGGTTCGGGAAGGGAATCCATTGACAAGGATAGAGAAGAAGGATGAAGAGGTGAGGTTCAAAATCTAGTTTACCCAATTTTGGTCAAAACCAAAGGAATTTAAGGTGGCTCTAAGGTATTGCCAGCTAGCTTTATCAAAAGCTTTTGAGAGATCAAGTTTGATTAGCATACCTGGAGTTTTTGTTGAATTGAGAGAGTCGATTACCTCATGGGATAAAATGACGCTATCCATAATTTGTCTTCCTTCTACGTAGCCAGCTTGTCCCTTGAAGATGACATAGGGCAGGATTGGCTTGAGGCGATTTGCGATCACCTTTGTAATGATTTTATAAATTACGTTACATAAGGCAATGGGCCTGAAATGTTTGGGATTTGTGACCCTTTCCTCCTTTGGAATGAGAGTGAGGAAGGTTGCATTGAGAATCTGGAGAACTTGGCCCGACATTCGTGATTCCTCTACAACCTCCTAGACTTCCTTCCTTACTATGTCCCAGCAGTGATGGAAGAAGTCAGTGGTGAAGCCATCTGGGCCTAGATCTTTTCCTGGGGGCATAGATTTTGCTGCTTGGTCCAATTCCTCCTGAGTAATTTTCCTCATGAGAGATGCATTCTGTTCAGGGGTTACCAGTGAGGGTATGTGACTGGTGACTCGAGTGATGGCTTCATTTCTATTCACCTTGGTTCTCGTTAGGAGGTCCTGGTAGTACCTGTTGAGCTCTTCTTTGATTTGGGTGTGTTCTTTGATTAGGTTGCCCTATCCATTCTCCAAATGGGTTATTATATTGATGTGTCGTCAGTGTATCATGGTTCTATGGAAGAATTTTGTGTTCTTTTCCCCCTCTTTGAGCCATTGTACCCTAGATTTCTGCCTCCATAATATCTCCTCTTGTTTTCTTCTTTCCTCCAGCTGCACTTGCAGTTCTTCCTCCTCTTTCATGAGCTCCACAGTTCGAGTCCCTGAGATGAAATTTCTTTGTATCTCAGCCAGCTTGTTCTCTGTGTCCTGAATGCTTTGGAATATATTGCCGAAAGTATTTCTATTCCAGTGCTTTAGAAATTGCTTGAAATTTTTGAGCCTTTGTTGGAATCTGTACATATTTGTACCATGGTCTATTTCGGCTTGAGCCCACCAAGTTTTTGCAAGCTGTTGGAAATCTGGGTGTGTGAGCCAAAATTTCTCAAACCGGAATGGTTTAAATTTAGGTGTTGCCTCTATTTCCAGCTGGAGGGCTATTGGCTAGTGGTCAGATCCAGCTTTGGGGAGAATAAGGCTTTCCATGCGGAGGTCTCTTTCAATCAATTCCTCCACCACAACGAAGCAATCCAATCGGCAGGCTACGTGTTAGTTTCCTAGCCTACGGTTGGACCACGTGAAAGTGCCATTGCTATTCTCTATATCTACTAACTTTACATGCTCAAGAAGAGTTTTGAACTTACCACTATCTTGTTCGAGTCTTTTGCTCCCTCCTATTTTCTTCTCCATTGACATGATCATGTTGAAGTCGCCTCCTATGATCTAGTTAGGTGTGGTTTCTGAAGGTTTTATACGAGCCAGTCGTTCCATGAATTTGATTTTTTCCTATTTCCCTTGGGGTCCATAGACGTTGGTGATGGTTCCCTCCTGATTCGAGCTTGTGACTTCAAAGTGAGCTGATAAAGTACCTATAGTGGAAAAGGGTCCACTGAGAGTGGTGTTGCTTGGGCTCCAAAGTATGGCCAGACCCCCTGAGGCTCCCGAGGAGTCTGTTTGGATGGAGTTGCAGCCTTTCCATATGCATTGGAAGATGGTTTCAGCCTCCATCCCTGCACATTTCGTTTCTTATAACATTAGAATATCTGGGTTTTCAGCTTTGATGCAATCCCTGAGGATCCTCTGTTTGGATCTGTCATTGAGTCCTCTAATGTTCCAAGTGATGATCTTCATCATTATGAGGGTGGGTGTGGGTGGAGGTATCCCTCTGAGAGCTTATGGATCTGACCTGAGTTGATCATGAGATTGATGGCTTCTTTGATTAGTTGATGTACTGGTTTTCGTCCCCTTCTTTTGTTCTCACGCAGTATTTTTTTTTATCCTGAGCCTGATTTTGTGGCTGTGCCTAAGCATGCTATGGATCCCACTGTTGAATCTAGAAAGACCTTGTGTACCTTTCGGAGTTGCTCTTCAGGGAGGGCTTGCAAATCCTTCTAATTGAGAGCTTCCTCAAGTTTTTCAAGGTCAATACCTGCTAAGTCTTGGGCGTCCATATGCATTAGGGTGTCTCCATCTCCATATCCTTTTTCATCAGGGTGGATCTCTTTATTTAGACTAGAGGAGGAAAGTGTATGGTTTTTTTATTTTCCCTTTTGCAACCCTTCATGTGGATCTTGGATTTCCGCATCCTCTCGTAGTTGGCTCAGTATGTCGTAGGCATTCTTGGTCAATATCTTGGGTTTGGGGTCAGGTATTTGCCTTCTGGGAGGATTTTTATTCATGGTTGGGACCGGGGTGAAACCGTCTTTTTGCAGGTTGTCATTGGCTCTGGAAGCTTTCTTATTTAGTGGGTAGTCCCTGAACAGGTGGCCATGTTCATGGCATTTTCTACACCGGAAAGGGATGTGTTCGTAGTCGAGGGTTTGTGACCAGTCTTCATCCTGATACTCCAGCATTACTGCCCCTAGTAAAGCCTTAGATATGTTCATATAAACACATATTCGGGCGTATGAGGTGTATTTTCACTGCTTTGTGGCTTTTGAAGCTTTGACATATTGACCGATTGTATTACCTATTCCCATGAGAATCTCCTCCAGCCAAAACTCCTACGGAAGGAAATAGAGGTGGATCTAGATAGCTGCCATTGTGAATTCCTCCTTGTCTGGGTTGAAGCGCTCTATCCATAATCTTAGGAATAGCCCTACCGAGTTGTAGAAATATGGGTCGTTCTCAAATATGTGATCTATGTCTTCTGGGTTATATAATATGATTGTGAAGAAGCCTTTGGAGCTGAGTTGAACTTCGTAGTCACTCTTAGGGTTCCACCAGTGTTTGATTCATTTGTTCAGATCCCTTTCGGATGGCCAGAGTCCAAGAAATTTGCCAATGAGGGCATGTTCTTACATAAACTGGGTATGTTCCCCCACCCTTGTTGAGCTTATAATGTATCTTGGGGGTTTTCCATTTGCGAGATGCATTTGTCAGGCTCCCATCCGCGAGGTGCTTTTGGATGGGACGTCCTGGTCTCCATCTCCATTTCCTTGTTGAATCCCTATTCTCTAGTGAGGAGTTGTTCGCATATCTGTTGTGGCAGCTCAAATGACGATCGTTTTGCCCTTGTTCCTGATCTATCATTGGCCGTGATGTTGCTGTATGAGGGGGGTTTGCCCCCCTCTTCGACGTTCATAATGACGGGTCAGAGCTGGTATCTAACTGTGCTGGATCTTTGCTGGTGTTTTGCTGGGACGGATCCTGATTCAGTCATTCAGCAGCTTGCATAAGCGTAGAGCTAGGGTTCCTCCCAAAATTCTCTCCCTCATTCCTTAAAATTTGAAGGACATGGGGGTGGGCTTTGATCCACTTATGTATGCACGGATCATGATACCATTTAATATGGTATCTCTGGGTGCAACCACACGTTCAACCACTACCTCAAGGTGTCCCCATGGCTCCAGGTAAATCCATCACGAGAATTGAACCTTGCCCAATGGTGAAAAACTCCTCGCTTTCCACCATTATATCCAACTCCTTTGGGCCACAAATCTCCATATTAAGTCATTCTTCCAATAAAATAATTATCTCCTTGTGGATAAAATCCCAGACTCTTTAGGTGAAACTCTCATGCTAGGAGATCTTATTTACTCAGCAATAAAATACTTATCTCCTCAGTAGAAAAATACTTCTCTCCTCTTCTGCAGTGGAATAGATGTTCCCATATAATCAAATGCCTTCAAATTCCCTTTCAAATTAAAGGACTCTTAAATCTCCATATTAAACCATTCTTCCAAAAAATTACTTATATCTATGAAAGTTCACAAATCTCCATTTTAAAAACCATTTTTCTAGAAAATACTTATCTCCTCTTTCTGCGGTGGAATATATGTTCTCATATAATCTTTCATGTTACATGAATAAAACACAAATCTGCACATATATTAATTCATTCTTCAAAAACTGTTTAAATCTTTCATCTTTGAGATGTATTCAAATTACATATAATCAAATGCTCTTTGAAATATGCCTTCATCATAATCTAAATATAAGTGAGATCATGCACATACATAGCTTATTTGTAAATCTACTTGAATGTTGGTTTTTGTGGTTAGTAACCAATTTAGTTAAGAGTTTGACAATACCTTGGCAAGAAGGAATTCACTTTGTTGTATACAAAAAACACAAATGTCCATACTACACTAGTCTTGGACAAGAAGGCAAGGAATGCAATTGAAAAAAATTTAGAAACTTCCCCTTTTTTTATGTGGGATAGAGTTTGTTCTCAAATAATCAAATGTTCAAGTTCAAAATTAGGTCTTCATCATGATCTAAACATAAATAAGCGTGAATGTACCATTTAAGACAACGATAAGCTTATATAGAAGCTCTATATATTTTGAAATAATTCATCAAAATGTTGAAAAGTTATATAGACACTAGTTTAGTAACCCTATGAATAGAAAAGGTTAAACTAAAAAATTGAGAAAACAAAAATTTGAAAAAAGTAAAAAATATAAGCTTATTCAACAAAAATAAGCTTGAAAACTTTTGTATAAAATCCCAACATAAAAACAAATTAAAACTCACTAATGTGCAATGGACATTCATTTATGAATCATCATGAATAGATGCATCCTTTCCAGGTATGGATGCTTCCTCCTCAATCTCAATCTCCCACACTCTCTTCTCCACATTTTGTTCAAGCACACTCGCATGTACTCTCTTCTCCACATTGCCCTATATAACACATTTTCAATTTGAAAATTAAAATTAAATGATTTTAACACATTAAATTGTAGTTTTAAATTTTGAAACATGTAATGCCTATAATGTGTCAACCTATGATTCAATAAATTAAATATTGTTTAAGACTTTCTTATTTAGTATATAACTAAATTTGTTTTCAACATGCAATTATAATTGTGAACTCCCACCCTCTTCAAACTCTCCCAATGAGAATTGGGACAAGCCCACCCAAGTAGTAGGATATGGAATAGGGATCTGTGAACAACAGAACTAAGAACTAAATCTAGGATTCAATGTTTTCACATTATACAAAATCATAAATGTCATGTTGTTGATCTTATTCAAAAGATTGGAGATTGGAAAACTAAAGTTCTCATATGTGGATATTAGAAAACACATACCTGATTCAACCCATCCAAGTTAAACTTGTTGAATCAAGTCCCCTATTTACTGGGGATTCATTTAACATATCTTCAAACTGCAATTAATGACAATAACAACTCAATTATTTTTATAGATACAATGATATGTATCTAGATCTAGAACTAGAAGTAAACTATCCTCAAAGATTTACTAACTAGAACACATATCAATATATTGTTCGGTTCATCATTATGAATGACCTCCTTCCAACCATTATGGAAAAATTTTGCATACTCCTTAAGATCTTCTACTGACATGTTATCTAACTCCTCATCAATTTTATAAACAAAAATGGTTCGATAATTGGCTTCCGCTCGTTGACAGTTCAAACCAACATCAACACCATAAAAAATTGATTCCAAATTTTCCCCGATTACATTCCTCTCCTCTTTTCCAATCTATGATGAAGTTCACAACTCTGAATGTGAGGAAAATTCCCCATGTTGGGCGAGATACTAAAGTTCATGGAGGCCTCTGCAATGTCGCATTTCAATATGCCCATTTTTTATCATATGTCTATCATTTACTGGCTCCATAATAACCTAACAGTAGGCTAGTATAATCAGGGTGCATGTCCATGAAAAACTCTGCATAAAAGTGTCTAGCAAAATAATGTGTAACCTCATCATTCCACTGAAATTTTTCATATGCTTCTAAAAATTTGTTATACAGATGTTTTGCTATGTTGGGGTGCTTAAAATATTGCACCTTCAATATCTTTCGCTTTGGTCCATCTTTGAAATTGAACATAGAAATTGTGTTTTCTTTAGAAACTTTATTTTTTACTATGTCTCATTTATCAGGGCCCATCACCTCAAACTTTTGTCTCCTCATCAAATCAATAAAACTATAAATGGTTGGCCCCATCTTTTGATATGCATCCATAAATTTTTGTAATGAATGCAAAACAATATCCAAGATTTTTTTACTCTGTCGAGGGAGATCCAAGCTCCTCAAATCATTTTTCATCCTGCTTTTAACACCTGAGCATCGCTCAAGGATTATTTCTTCAGTAATCCCTTCCCATGGAAGCTCATCAGCAACATCTAAAGGATAAATGGACATAGGCATGTAATCTTTTGTTTCTTGATAACGTCGCCTCCTAAATCGACCTTCACACTCTTCACCAAAATTAGAATCTTCCTGACACCCACTCTCTCTTTCATTGTCTTCCCTCGCATTAAACTCATTGTCTACACACACATTTGAAAGAAATTACAACATTTAATTTGACATGATTTAATATAAAAAAATAAAAATAAAAAAACATATATATATATATAACATAAACATAAGTACACAAAAATACAAAATCAAAGAAAATTACCAAAAATATTTTCTTGTCCTGATGTATTCCCTACATTCTCAGGTGTAGGAGTATCAATGTGCAACATATTTAAGAAGGTTGCATCCATAGCACCTGTTAGAGCACATTATCGATATGATCTATTCGCGGACTCGTTGATAATATCCTCCTCTTACTAGGTTGTCGTTGATCACTCGAAGTCTCAGTCAAAGACGTGATTCCTCTTCTTCTTTCTTGGGATAGCCTAGAGCATTTGCGAGGAATGTTTGGAGACTCCTATCTCGACATCTCACCTCAATATCTATCCTTTGAAAATTTATGAATATGAAAGTTCATAAGTTATAAAAACATTAAATGGAAATTCTAAATTTAGAACACAAGAATTTAAGCATTTATGACAACTTCAAAGCATCGCAGACATATATTGAAAAAACTAGAACAACTATATTTTTTACAATCATTGACAAAAACAATCACTGGCAAGACATTTACTTAAAACTAAATCAAGAAACAATATTACATGACATTTTTTTGTTAGCATCTTAGATATATGCTCAGAAAAATCTTCAAGGGATCATTGATCAAACCCTCAAGGCAGATCTCATCATGACACATGGAACAAATTGTCAAGAAGAACTTTTAGGGAAAAATATCAATAGACTAACCAACAACATACACAGGTGGCACTAGCAATAGAAGAGAACAAAAACATACACAAGGTGGCATTATCAAGGATATAAATATGGCGACACCAGCAAAAAAATGAGGAGGGCGATAACAACAAGTAGAACCAAAATCCCCAAACAATAACCAAGAAGAGATCTCCAACAAGATGGAAAAGACCAAGAAGAACTATCCTAGAGTGGTCGTAGCCACATAATTAAATAATTAAATTATTTAAACAAATAATAGTTTATAACATAAAATATTTATTGTTAAATCATAAAAATCAACAAGAAAAAAAAAAGTCAAGAGAAGGGATCCAAAGTTCTTTCGGTAAAAGCAAAGAACAAAACCAAAAACCCACACAACAATTAAGGGGGGCATAACTCAAGCAAGGGTGGTTTCAATACAAAGTCAACAATTAAATTCTTCCAAATTCAAGGCGGCTAAATTTCTTTAGGTAAAGCACAAAACCAAAAACCCACACAACAATTAAAGGAGGCGTAATTCAAGCAAGGTTGATTTCAAGACAAAGTCAACAATTAAGTTCTTCTTTAGTGGAAAATTGTCCACATGATTCTAATGATATTTAATTATAAGATTTTATTATCCCAACATAAAAGGAACATCAATAATGTGATCATGCTCTTTTTAACTACTCCTAGGTCTCATGGACCATCTCAAGAGAGAGAAAAATCACACATTATCTCAACTTGGTACTTAAATCATAAAATAACATTAACTATTTAAATCATAAAATAACACTAACTACTCTTAGGTCTCATGGACCATCCTGGGAGAGAATACTAACACTAACTATTTAAACCATAAAATTTAAAATTATTCTAAACCAAACACCCACAGCACCAATGTCCTCCCTCCCTTAGCACCAACATCAATTAGAATATGGCCATGTCTATATAGGGACGGGCCCAAATCCGAGCCCATCTCTGTACATGGATAGGGCCATATCCCGATTGACAAATACAACGAGCATGCAATGCTTAACATATTCGGCCATGTCCATGTACAAGGACATGCCTGAATTCGGACCTATCCCTGTACATGGGCAGGGCTATTTTTGTCCCTGTACATGGACAAGGCCATATTCAGCCCTGTCCATGTACAGGGACAGGCCCTTATTTGGGCATGTCCATGTACATGTACAGGGCCGAATATGGCCCTGTCAACACTCTAAGACTATAAAATATAAAATCTAAAATCTAACTAACAATTTAATACTAAAAACTAAAATATTTAATCTAAAACCTGTGATATGTAAGTTGTAATCACTATGAAGTTGATTATCAAATAAGTGTTGTCATAATAAGCTAGAACACATACATTAACTCTATATAAAAAAGGTTAACTGTAACGCTATGGACCTATTTATAACACATATCTCTTTACCTAGTATGTACACCATTTTTACATAAGCTCAGTGTAATTCAAGGTAATTATAGTACAAGCAATACACTCTTTGTAATATACTCTATATCCATAACACATTTAAATAATAAAATTTAAATTTATTATTTAAGCAATGAGCATAAGATACAGGAAGCATGCAATGCTTAACATATTTGGCCATGTCCATATGCAGGGACAAGCCTGAATTTGGGCCTGTCCCTGTACACGGTCGGGGATATATTTGGCCTTGTCCATATACAACGACAGGCCCGAATTGCCATGTCCATGTACAAGGACAAGCCCAAATTTGGGCATGTCCCTGTACATGGAAAAGGCCATATTCGGCCCTGTCCATGTACAGGGATGAGCATGAATTCGGGCTTGTCCCTGTACATGGACAGGGCCATATTCAACCATGTCCATGTATAGGGACATGCCCTTATTTAGGCATGAACATGTACATGGACAGGGCCGAATACGGCCCTGTCAACACTCAAAGACTATAAAATCTAAAATCTAAAATCTAACTAACAATTTAATACTAAAATCTAAAATCTGTGGCATGTAAGTTGTAATCAATATGAATTTGATTATCAAATAAGTGTTGTCATAATAAGATAGAACACATACATTAACTTTGTATAAAAAAGGTTAATTGTAACCCTATGGACATGTTTATAACACATAGCTCTTTACCTAATATGTACACCATTTTTACATAAGCTCAATGTAATCAAAGGTAATTATAGTACAAGAAATACACTACTTGTAATATACTCTATATCCATAACACATTTCAATCATAAAATTTAAATTATTATTTAAGAAATGTAGAGATAGATACAACAAGCATGCAATGCTTATCATATTCTTCCATGTCCATGTATAGAGACAAGCACAAATTCGGGCCTATCCCTGTACATGGACAAGGCTATATTTGGCCCTGTCCATGTACAGGGACAGGCCCAAATTCAGGCATGTCCCTATACATGGACAAGTCCATATTCGGCCCTATCCATTTATAGGGACAAACCCTTATTCGAGCATGTCCCTTTACATGTATAGGGTTGAATATGGCCCCGGCCATGTACAGGGAAAGGCCCCAATTCAAACATGTCTTTTTACATGGACATGGCCATATTCGGCCCTATCCATGTATAGGGGAAATCTCGCATTCGGGCCTATCCCTATACATGGATAGGGATGAATATGGCCTTGTCAACACTCTAATACTATAAAATATAAAATATAAAATCTAACTAACAATTTAATATTAAAATATAGAATCTAAAATGTTTAATCTAAAATCTAAAATCTGTGATATGTAAGTTGTAATCACAATGAAGTTGATTATCAAATAAGTGTTTTCATAATAAGCTAGAACACATGCATTAACTTTGTATAAAAAAGGTTAACTGTAACCTTATGGACCTGTTTATAACACATAGCTCTTTACCTAAACTGTACACCATTTTTACATAAGCTCAATGTAATCCAAGGTAATTATAGTACAAGCAATACACTCCTTGTAATATACTCTAAATCCATAACACATATTATGAATCAAACCCATGATGTTCAAATCATATAGGGTATACTTAGCTATTATGGATCTACTTATGAGACCTAATCACTATTTACTGGAGCTAGCATAATTGTAGATATTGCGTACTATTAATCACATATAGTATAATGATTATAGTATTGTTTTCCATAAGTTGGTATTGGAGTATGAGGTATAGTAGTAAGCAACGAGCAATAGCAAGCACACAATGAAATGTGCAACAGATACAACAAGCATGCAATGCTTAACATATTCGACCATGTCTGTGTACATGGACATGCCCGAATTTTGAGCCTGTCCCTGTACATGGACAGGGCCATATGCATCCCTATCGGTGTAAAGGGACAAGCCCAAATTCAGGCATGTCCCTGTACATGGATAGGTCCATATTAACCCCCACCCAATTATTTTTCCAACAATTTCAAAATATGTGATGCCTTCCAAGATTCACGAAAATTTTCCAATGGGGAAATATAAAGACCTCATTAATAGTGGAAAATTTGTTACTATTTTGTTTGCACTAGCTCCCTCTAGAGTTATGAATGTTTAGGTAACAGATATTTCAATTTTATACTTGCAATCAATTGTTACATCAAAAAATTACTCACGTTGCAACATAAACAAATGAATAAGTTAAATAATTACTTAGATTATAACATAAATAGTCTTTTATACCAAAGGGTGACTATGGAATGGTCAAACTTAAAATTTTAACAACTCAAAACAAGATGTTCTCATAGTAGTAAGAAATCAGATAAGCCACATTTAAGAGGCCAATTCTAATGGGATATTCTTTGAACATGACTTGTTGACATTAAAAAGGTTAGAAAATGCGAAAAATAATTGTTGGCAAGGGAAGAAAAAAAGTGGAGGAAAAATAGTTGATCTACTTTGTTGGGTCAAGGAGATGGGAATCTAAATTTTATATAATTTTTCCAATAAGTAGAAGAGTAATAATACTATATGGGACATATAAGCACAAGATCATTCAAGAGTTTCTAGTTTCAATTATCCCTGTACATGGACAGGGCCGAATATGGACCTATCCATGTACAGGGACATGCCTGAATTCATCATAATCAATAGTACATAAAGATCGAAACAGTGAATCTATCATATCAGTAGTGCAATGAATATTGGATTACACTAGTATAGAGTTAACCAAGCTTGAAGATGTTATGATAAGAGAACATGAATGGTTGGAATAGGCCATAGCGTGTGATTATGTTTTTCTTAGATAGGTTGCAACACTTGATTATAGATCGAAGTAAGCTATGTTATGTTGAAACAAAGGCAGTGATTCTCAATACAACACTGATTCATTATCTATGAAGTTTCTTATACGATTGTATTCATCATATTCAAACATTATTGGATTACGATTATGTTCATAGCTCATGTTATTCATGTAAGCTTAATATGGAGATACAATAAGCTCAAATGAGGATAACAACATATCAAACACACATCAGTTTAGATATGTATTACTCTTAGTTAATACTATGGATTCAATACTATATATATTATTCTTATACTTATCCTTGTTACACATCATAGAACATGAAAAAGGCTTCTTGTATGAGTCATAACCCTGTATTATGTTGAGATCATAGAAGCATAGAGTAGCGTATCATAAGTTGAATGTAAAGGATGTTGTTGTATTTGTATTAGTATTGAGTTAGAACCAAACCCATGAATATGAAAAGGTATAAGAAGTGTATACCCATAACATATGAGCACAGCCAGTAGAGGTCTTTTTCATATCCTATACTAGGAGTAGGACCCTAATCAATAAGAGTGCAACATCAGTGTCATTATGTACCGAATATTATGGCATTACTTCTAAGAAAAGAATGTATTGTAATTCAGTTTGTTCACAGGGCTTGTTGTGGTCTCATATCATATTATCTCATTACTTCATCATGTTCAACCCTATACAATTAAATGGTATGATTACAATAGGTTTGATTCATGTTTATGTACACTTACTTTACCCCTATTGTTTTCATGATACTGAGCTTTTAGACTAGCTAATACACTAATCACTATGTTGTAATTAATGGGAAACACACACTTATAGGGAGAATACATGGTATTGTAACTCAGCTTAAAGATGGTATTGTAATCATGTCTATTACTAAAATCTTAGATACAGTATATGGAATGATATATTAGTAATAACATGTATGATAAGTTGTATACCATTACCTATATAAGTAATACAGATCTGTATTAACTAATGGTAATGCTTCTATGAAACAGATAGTCTATGATTACAGTATGTTAACTGTATTATAGCTCATTGTTATGAATAGAATGATTACCCTTGATATTGTGATAATACATGAAGCTTCATACTAGCTAATTATGGAAGACTAACAAGTAAGTAACCCCAATAAGTTTTACACAGTATGCTTGATCCTTACTAATTACGGAATACACTATATATTAGCATAGGGTTAAACTTGAATACTATACATATCCAAGTAACTTCATTGTTCACACTCTTTCTCTATCACATAAACTAACCATATTTATAAACTAGTATGTACACTATAACTAGGAGTGATGCCCATCTTAGCTCCAAGTAATACGAATGATTCGGGGAATTACAATGGAATCATATTAGGCATGAGATAGTTAAAGCTCATAAGCTAACAGAAGCATAGACCTATCATATTTATGTAATATAAGCACAATCGTGCTCACATTGTATTACTATCGATCCTAGTTATATGAGCATAGTGACCAGTACTCTTCTATATCAATTCCACATGTTATAACTATCATATATTATGGGATTCATTATCCTTATTACTCATATTGAATAGTGTAAATAGAACTATTAATATAAGCAACACTATAACTATACTAGTAGCATCATTAACAGGGGTCTTACAAAGGGTATACTCTTATCCAATACAGATGGGTTTTACTTACTTCGATTAAGTGAGAGCTAAAGCAATGGAATCAACTTCATATCTTACCAGTATAAGATATGTGAATATTACAATATAGGTAAGAGTGTAGAGTCCGAGTCTAAGGTATAGGCCACTAATAACTGTATTATCTCCATGGAATACTATGTCTATTATCTATACTGCCCTGTATCAGAGTATGCATATTGATTCCCCTTGTTCATATGTTACCATATTCACCAGTAAATCTCAGACAACTCCTCGGGTCTGGTATTACTAGTATATATACCATATGAGAAGTATTTTCATGTTAGTTGTAATGGGATTAGTTCATGTCTATCACCTATACATGCCAAATTGACTCCTATTATTTGATAGATGTTACTGTGTTCACTAGAACAAAGGGAACATAACTAGTGCAGATTAGGTCAATGGCAGTAATACTAACATATAATCATAAGTCATACTACAGCTCGTACTTTGAATTACAACAAGAGAGCATAGAGCTATATATGGTGTGTTTCCATATTAGTCAAGATCAAGTTGTTATTTCGATATCTTACATTCTTTGATTATTATCAGTATTAGTATTGATTTTTGTTATATTACCTTTATTAGGGAAACTACATATATGGTGTGTACAACTTATTCAAATAAAGTACAGATAGTTGTGGGTTTCAATAAGGACATAACAAGTGAATCTTAAGCATATCATAGGTAAGATATTGGTTAAGTTGAATAAAAGAACATATCCCTTACTAACATGATCTCAATATAATAGGTATGATCGTAATTATCAGATAAACAAGCAAGTGATTAGAATGATTACCATTAATCTGTATACCTTTATCGTAACCATGTATTAGCATGTAATGGTCATAGTGTAACACAAGCTTGATATATACAATTACTCTATATTTACCATTGATCTAAGATATCACGTTGTTTCCATAATAGGAAGTTAGTAATCATTAACCCTATATGAGATAATACCATGTGACTAATGAAATCACCTCTTATTACTAGCATATATTACTCAGCTTGATCAACCTATTCCTATTTAACCGTAATCACTTACTGTTTACATGATATCATTGTAGATCCATATCCGAGGTAATGGTACTATCTCTTTGTTAGATTACATCGAACTAGTGTAATTTCATAATAGATACTATTATATAAAGATGATGAAATGGGTAATCATAACACTAGTAAAACAATCTATATAACTAAGATATGGAACCAATGAGTGAATAGTGATTACATAGACCTGTGACACGGCTCATAGAACACACATATCTTTATGAATACTAGTGATCTTCTTGTACAAACTAGTATGATTCAATTAAAGTATAAGCTTAACCATAACGATCCTTATTCTACATAATCTATGGTTTACTATTACCTCACACTGAATATGAGATCAACACATAGGGTATATTACAGGTAATGAAGCTAAGTCTAACCAATACGTGTAATACTTCATGTTAGTTATGGAGTTACGGTACCTATCTATGCATAAACAAAGCTTATCTAGTATGAATCAATGACAATCACTCTCATTAAAACAATCCCATTACACCTTAAGTATGTGATAGCTTAAGAATAATAAGGATAGCTTATATTACACTAGTTACATAGAACAAACATGGATAACATAGCTCAATTTCACTTGTATTGAAAGCTATAACTATCATAGATAACGTAACCTAATCATGTTTTGGTATTCCTTTTACATAGCCTTTACTAAGCTAAGGGACATGGACATATTTGTCCTTGTTCATGTACAGGGACATGCTCGAATTCGAGCATGTCCCTGTACATGGACAGGGTCGAATAAGGCCCTGTCAACAATCTAAACTTAAATTTAAATTCTAATTTTTAACTAACAAGTTTACACTATCAATTTAAATTTCCTAATCTAAATGTACCTGGACCGAATTCCCGCAGCTCCAACGTCCACCTGAATGCCTATCTGCCAACCCACAACAACGACGTGCAACATTATCACCTAGCATTATCGCCAACACCAAACACTATCACCTAGCGCTATCACCAACACCAAACGGTATCAACTAACCAACAATTCAGGAAAACTATAACAAGCGTGATGTGTGGGTAATATATAAACCTTTTTTCAGTCGAAAGATATTTCAACCGAAAGGTTCTTTCAGTTGAAAAGTTCTTTCGGCTGAAAATTTCTTTCGGTCGAAAGATTATTTCAGCCAGAATATCTTTCAACCAAAAATATGTTACTGGATGAAAAAAACATGAAAATCGAGGGCGTCATCACGGCAGTGTTTGATTTGACATTCAAAGGTTCGACTGAAACATGTTTCAGCCAAAAAAATACAACTTTCGACCGAAAAAAGGTCTTTCGAAATTTTGGAGGCCCGATTCTCACGAAAGTGTTACCCACCTTCATGAATTTACCCGAAGGTTGAATCTCTACACAAACAAAGAGAGTTACAACCACTCCATTTGAAAAAATAAAGAGAGTTACAACCACTCCATTTGAATAAAGCTATTAGATGTGATTCTTTGGTACTTGATCAAATTGCACCATAAGTACAACTACCAAGTTTACTGAGATTCATTATCTCTAAGTTTATTGAGTTTACTGAGAGTCATCATGGATATTTGTATGAAGATTATGAGAGATGATGGGTTTCAAGTGTCATGATTTCAAGAGTTTATAGTTTTCCTTACAAACCTGGCTCCATTTTTAACTACATTATATTTTTGTTTTGGTCTACTATGTTACACAATTCCATTGCCAAACCTAATGATATTCTTCAATGTTATACATAAAAATTTATATTTGAGAAGCATCCACTAAATCTAAAGAATTATGGAGGCCAAATAATAAATAGTGAGATGCACTGAAGGACCATGGACCATAATCATGACAATGACACAAATCTAAAATAATAGGTTGGAGGAATATGCAAGGGAATCCAAATATCTATGGTAAAGTCACTCTGCATAAGAACTACAAGAAAAATATCATGAAAGTCCCCCAAAATCCCAATGTTTATTTGTGCCATTGTGGAGAAGGGTAATCTCATGGATTAAAGATGTGAATCATGAAAAAGGTTGATGTTGTTGTTGTCATGTGCTTAATGCTCTCAACTATTCATGTCATGCATGATATCAACACTGGATAATTGTGTGAATTGTACTATTTCAGCTATGGTCAATTCAAAGGGAATGAAAAGGAAAAAGTGATAATGTCTACATACATGCATACAAAATTTGTGCATACAACTCTATATTCAAGTTACTTACTAGCCATAAGAACGCAATGATTGTTCACACTTTCTCTCCTCAACGTGCCTCTAAACATTTGTCATCAATTTCCTAATCTCAATTTCATTCTGCCTAATGGTTGGAATAAGTTCCTCTCTATGATATAGTAGTAGCCATGATTTATATCCCTGGTTGAGGCAACATTCCAAGAGTGAATTTAATGAGGATGGTTATGAGTGGAGATATCTATTAGGATGGAATTATATCCCTAATTGAACTACATTCCAAAAGTGAATTTAATGAGGATGGTTGTGAGTGGGGATATATACTAAGATGGACACTGAGAGGTGCACTATGTCATGTGAACCATAAACGACAAAGAATTGGAAAGAATAGATAAATTGTCCCAAATAAAAATTACTTCGTAAAAATTATAACTTTTTTAATCAAAGTGGGGAATATGTATAAACCTTGTCCTTGGGAATTGAATGGTCCTTTCATGGATAGGAAAGGGAAAGGGAATTAATTCACTAATAATATATTAATTAATATTATTTTTTTTTGTATATTTGGTCACTAGGTTTTTCTTCACGAGGGGAACTTTTACTCACATAGAATTTATAAAGTGATTTGAGAGTAACCATAAGTATCGGTTGTCAAATATGTTGGAAAATTTTTATCTCTCATGCTAGCCTCCTCCATCCAAGGTGAACTTAGTCTCTAATTCCTCTTACATGATCAAGCGGAAAATCCCTTAGTGGTGGCCCCCTTGTATGGTCCTAGGGGTATAAACACCCCTAGTGGTAGCCTCTTAAACAACATTTGTGACATAAAACACTATATAGACTAAGCTATAGAGTCTATGCAAGCACACCTTATATTTTCATGCGCGACCAAGCTCCGCATGCACAACCCAATTTTGCATGAAAAATCAGCCATTTGCCCACACACAGTAGCCAATGCACACATTCAACATTATTAACACACACCTAAAAATAGAGAATATCAACAATCACCGTAACTTTATGGAAGCAACAATACATGCATGACAACAATAACGTGAATTGCACCAAGAATACAAACCATCACCCTCTCAACATTGATAAAACGTAACCATCATCTACAAGTTGACTTGCACTCTTGTAATTGAAATGCAATCTTTTGTATCCAACATATGAAAGAATGCAAAATATGAAATAATATAAAAATATAGAATAATAGAAGATAATAATAATATCTTTTCTTTCTCTCACTCTCTATCACATAGTAGTGTACAAAACATTTATATAATAACACAAATCTTGTTATTGATTCATTTAATTTTCATAGCTATAATCATTCTCCATTAGATATTTTGTTATTTTTGAGACTCTAACAATAGTACTTAGTTACAACGTTTCAAGCAAATTCGTATTTATTGCAATGTCAAAAATCCAAAATTCTAATAGAAAATGTTATTGTGTCTTAATTTTCTTTGTGTGCATCTTATTTATTGTTTTCCTTCATCTATATTCATACTTTAGTTCCCATCACTTAATCAATCCACTCTTTTTAATTTGTCTTATGATTTGCATCATGGAATTAGTTCATAAATAACTCATAATTGTAAGCTCTAAAGATTGGATTGGAGTTATTATTGAGAAAATTTAGAGGACCTTATCTTTATATTTTATCATTCTAAATTAGACTCATTACTTCACAAAAGTTGTGGAAGGATTTGTCTCAAATATATAATTAAGAAAACAAAAAATAAAAAATAAAAGTATGTTTTATATAAACTTATTAATGGATATAATGGTTCAACCAGTGTTTAGTGTCAGAAACATATCTAAATAAATTATGAAATTTGCATTCTAAATTCATTACTTCACTCTACAAGTTTCTCAATATTTAAAAAGATGCTTCTCAAGCCTAAGAAGACTATTTTTCACAATACTTAGTGGATGGTGGCCTTCTTGTTGGCCAATACTTGTATTATATAAGCATGGAATTACACAGTAATTCATTTTGTGAAAAGCCAAAATTTCCCCAAGAATTTGGTTTGTTTCTAAAAAAAAGGAAAGTGGCATAGAATTAGGTCAAAGATATTTAAGGTAATTTGTTTATAGTTAACTTATTCTATGTTACTTGATGATAGAATAATTTGGATTATAACTTTGAGTATATTGATCTAGAATGAATCATTATATAATTTGCATCTATTTTGATACTTTATGGGTGGAAAAATTGGATCTATTAGCCTGTAGAGCTCATTTTCGGGGCATGTCTCGCTTTGGTGATTCATGTTACTCAACCTTTCAGATCTTGTTTGATGCCTTAAATGAATTTTTTTGGGTAAAACTTTTGTGAATGAATCTCACATCCTATTGATGTTGTTATACACATTGAGAGATTTCCAACGACATGAAAATAATCTCAATCAAAGTTTTTACGCAGAAGTTATGCCTCTTGCATGTTGACCACCAAGTTATTAATTGGATGTACCATCAACTCACATTAATCAAACATTTGGATTTAGTCACATGTTGACTTTCAAGAAGATTCTAGTGTGTCCAAAACATACATTAATTCGGGGTTGAGACATGCAAAAAAACTAAACCTTACCCTAGATGGATATCGGGCCATGTTAAATACCGAACCACTAATATAGGAATGGTTTCCATTCTTAATATATTTTTTATGCTCCATAGTTGAGAAGAACATCTAGGAGTGGGACTGAAGAAAACTAGAGGAAGTAGAAGATCTTGTAGCAATCATATTAGCCACAATATCCATGTCAACTCCATAGTGATAATTTTTTTCTTTGTATTTTCATTTCATAACTGAGAAGAAAAGAGAAAAGCATGGGCCTCACCTTCAACTTAGGTTTAGGGTTTAGGGTTTAGGTTTAGGTTTAGGTTTTTCCCATATTGGGTTTTCCCAAGGTACATCTTGTGTTCATTGTGTGGTTGTATGTTATTTATTGAACTTCTTTCATTTCATTTTTACTTATTTTAGTATTTTCATGAATTAAGATACTAACCTTAAATATGAATATTAAGTAAAGAATGGCATAATAATATATTTCAAGAACTTGTAAGATCTTCATGACAAATTATTCCAATGGAATATCCATGAAAAATTTTAGATCATATGTGTAGTATACCTAGGGGGATAATATGGGGTACCTAGGGAGGTACCGAATGGGAATAATATTAGATGTGTGGTTATGTATTGTTATGTATGGAGGCCATGTCTAGTAAATTATAAGGCCCATGTAATAGTGTGAACACAATGAATGTAAGAAGGCTCACTAGAAGGTTCAACCTACTAGAATGTTATTGGGAGATAGAAGGGTTACTAGAAGGTTACACCTACTCTAGAGTTCTTAGGAGATAGATAGTACTATATAAATAAGAAGAAGTAGTGCAGTGGAACATCCTGAAGAATATTTTGATTGTATCAAGCATTGCTTGAGGCTTGTTTTCCTTCCATAAGGAATAATATATGGCATTACCATACCTCAATGATTTTCTCTAATTCTTGTATTCATTAACATGTTATCTATTCTAGTTGATTTATATTGTTCAATAAATATAAACAAGAGAAATCAACTGTAATGGATAACAAGAGAATGAACACAAGAATTAGAGAAAACCCTTGAGGTAGGGTAACACCATATATTATTCCTTATGGAAGGAAAACACTCCTCAAGCAGTGCTTGATACAATCACAATATTCTTCAACATGCTCCATTACATTGCTTCTACTACTTCATATGGTGTTATTTATCTCCTAAGAACATTCTATAGTAGGTGGAACATTCTAGTAGCCCGTTTATCTCCCAAGAACACTCTAGAGAAGGAACATTCTAGTAGGTGGAACGTTCTAGTAAGCCTTCTTACATTCATTTTGTCCACACTATTACATGGGCCTTATTTACTATACATGACCTTCATACATAACAATACATAAACACATATCTAATATTATTCCCATTGGGTACCTCCCTAGGTGCCCCATATTACCCCCTACATATACTACAATATATCTACAATATAATTTCCATTTTATCTAAAAATAATTTCTAACAATGTTGAGTTCAAAAACATAGAGACATAGCACCATGTACAATGAGTAGGTATCATCAAATAATTCACGCTTCATATCATTGATGACAAGATCACCCTCATAAAAATGATAAACAAGCATAAGAGATGTGAAAGGAGACATAAGTCGTTTCCACATGATTACCAAGATAAGCTCCCACATTTATAGATAAATGACAAAATTTACTACATTTTGTGGCCAAGCCTCTGGAAAAATTGAATGATAGTTGAAGTCCTTGGATATTGGACAAACATGTTAGAACACTAGATTGGCAGTTGAAATACAATGATAATTATAAAGGGATAAATGTGATGGGTATTTTCCCATTTTTACCTTATTCAAGTGTCATGTATAGTGCATTTTAAAACCAATACATCATTATTGACATTTATTATTCTCGAAATTTTCAAATTGATGGGTTGGTTGAAAAACTTTCCATCTCCACTTTCCACTTTTGTGTGTGTGTGTGTATTCAAATGAAAATATTAAACAACGAATTTCCATATTAGGAAAAAAAGGGATGTGCCAATGTTGGTATTATCCCATGCAATTCAAGGAAACTTTGACCCGTCGTAGAGTTTTCACCCACCACTATTTCACTCCTTCCTTTGAATCAAATCCATATCTAAACTCTTTATTTTATATCAGTACTACCTAGAAAAAAAAATATTGTGTTTTATATGCAACCCATGTTCACACAAAATTGATTGCACTATGTAGAGATAGAATATAATCAATGACTATAGGACCCTATTCACCCTCAAGTTTCAAGAATAACTAGGAGTTGTAGTGGTTTTGAAAGGGGTGTAAACCTTTTAGAAAGTTTATATGTAAACAAGATAGAAAAATTTAGGGAATTGAACCTTAATCAGATGGTTAGATAGCATGGTAGTAACATAATTAAGTTGGTTTTTGAGAAAAATTTAGTGATTACACAAGCTCAAATTCTACATGGATTGATAAAAATAAAAAATTAAAATAGGCAAAAAAGTCGTTGATTTTTTGAGATTCTAAACATGCAAAGGCACATGAGAATGTATCAGAGAATGTATTAAAATAATTCTCTTCATTTGGAAAATCAAGAAATCTCAATATTTTAGTTTCTCACATGGAGATTACAATTGTTGTTGTAGCATCAAGGACTTTTATAAGTTGAATGGTGATAGCGATATCAAAATTGCTCCATGTTTCAAGTAAAACATTGCAAAGGTATATTAAATTGAAGGTCCATATAGATGAAAATAATGAAGCTATTTGAAAAATATTGGCTATGCAACTGGGGGGAAACCTAGATGCAGATGCTCTCTCTTGTACCTTCTCTCTTGGCAAGGTTTCTCATTGAAGGCAGACACAACCACCATCTCTCTCGACGTGATTTCTCTCCTCTTCCAATCACAGCTGCCAACTCTTGCCTGGATACTCTTGGCTCCTCGAGATGCAATCTAGCTTTTGGGTGCTCCTGCAGGGGTGATGCACGGGTTTCTCTTTCTCATATCTATGTATTCTAAGTGAGGTCCTTGCTTTATATTTCTATTTTTTTTGCGGTTACTCCCTCTGGGTTCTTTGGTTTGTTCAGGGTTTGATGTATGTTCAAATCTAGCTCCTTTTGGTGGTTGTTGATGTTTTTTTCTATCTAGGGAGGGTTGTTCCAGAACTTTGAGGTCCTATCTTTGGGTGTGAAGTGCGGTCCTATCACCTTGAGGTCCATGGAGTGGGCGTGCAGTTCATGGTCTTACTTCTTTTGTTTGGGGTCTTCATTGACGTTGTTGCTTTCTGGTTTTGTTGATGTGAATGTTTTCATAACTCTCTGACCTGGTCCATCCGACCATGAGGGTTTGTTTGGGTTTATTGTTTGGAGTTCTATTATGTGAAGGGCTCTCTTGTTCAAGGTTTTTGGCCTATTAGGTGTTTATATCAGCTCTTATCTTTTCCTTTTGGCTATCCAGCCAGTTACTTTGTGTCCCTTTGGGATATTCTACCCAGGATTGGGTCATGCCTTTGGCACCTACAAAATGTAATTTGTTTCTATTTGGATGAATAGAATTACGCTTTTTTTTCTGAGGAAAAAAAATGATGAAGCTATTTGTGAGGCTCTTATTTGGAGGAAACCCTATTGAGATATACTTATAGAAGGATTTGGATAGAATGTGGTAGAGTTTAGGAAACTCATTAACTTGCGACACCAAGTTCAAATCATTTTCTTTAATGATGCTTATCTAGAGGCATGTATGAGGAGAATTGTAAACACATTATGGAGATGAAGAAAGTTGAACTATTTGAGGAATTTCAAGAAATTAATCTTAGTGTCAATATTTCCATTGGCATGTGTGATAAATTGAAATCTTGGTATATTAGGCCCAACACAATTCGCAACACTTGTTGTTATTGATACCATGTTGAATTTCATATCTATTGTGAGACATTTGTAGATTTTTGCAAAAGGCACTAGAAAGGTGATCCTCCTCCTCCCATAGTGCATCATTATGTTTCAATGAAATTATGTAGAAGGAATCCCAAATATGTGTTTTTAGTAAAACATGTGTAGGTGGAAAAAGATACCCTGGATGTGGTAATCTTATTGTGTTCCATAGGAATTTTCCTATGGATCTCATACACCCTAGATTGTCAAATATCATAGTCACATGGAGGAGATATGAGTATATTGTTGTGAATTTTTCCTCTTTTATGAGTGTTCCCTCTAAGAGGATCGACTTTCTTCAAGACAATATCCATATTTTATAATTCACGGGGAAGTTTAAAAACCATATTTATAAATATATCAAACACTCTCATAGGTCCAAGTGGAAATCTTCCCAACTCAGATAGTCTCATGAGGTATTC
>JASDQU010102431.1:109140-126189 GCA_032191745.1 Picea mariana
TGTCTTTAGACTTTTATTCCTTCAACCTTGCGTCCTCTCCTTAATTGACTCCATCTACCCTTAGGCATTGATCTTAAACACACAACGTTGAAGTGTTAGTGCTCAAACCAACTCTCAAAACTTTAAATTTTGAAACCCTAACTAACGCAGCAACTTTTGATGATAAGCAATTAGATGATGATTGAAGGCATTTATTGAGTAAATGATTGATTAAATACATTGTTAGCCACATCATCTCAATAGTTATTGATGAATTGATACTTTTCCATTGCTATATTAATAAAACGTTGATCTCATTAATATCTGTTGTTTCACATTGCTTACATATTAATGTCAGATAGTTACATGAAGTACTAACCCATTGAATTATAGTCTGCATATATTCTTTTGCTATTGTCTTGTTCCGGGAAGGTGTTCTCATTTGGGCATACACTTCATTTATTGGCTGATTAGCTGGACTTTCTGACCTTGGTGGTAACCTGTGAGGAGGAATTTTTGCCTTGACCTTTATACTTCAACCTCTTCAAAACCCCAGGTTATCGGGGATGTCTCCCCTGGGTTAACCTCCCTAAATAGAAAGAACCTCCCCATTGAGGTGACATTGGGTGGGGAAGGTTTATGTTACGCCATTTTGGCCTCTATCCTTTAGCCTTTTGACCTAGCTACAAACTATGTGATAACACAACTCACATACATTAAAGTGAAGAGAGGTGAGATAATGAGATTGAAAATAGACAAAAGTTGACCATTAATGCATTAAACATTCCTATAACACATTGGCCAAATGAGTAAACTATAGGCCATTTTGAGGTTGAGTTGGTTGGTGCACTAAACGTATTAAGGAGTGGCTTAATGGAATGTTTGATTGCATTTCTTTTCAAATTAATCATATGTGTTTGAAATTTATTTCCTTGCTTGGTTGGATTGCATTTTTTTTGTTTCTATTCATCTATAAGGTATAATTGAAAACATTTAGATTATTTTCATGATTCTTTTATATTATGTTAAATATAGTTGAAATCACATCAGAGTGGCAGAGTGGAATTGCAATTTCCCCATAAGCCATTGGCCTAGGTCTGAACCCTAGCTCTTAAACTTGTATCGAGTGCATTAAATATACTTATTCTTATTAAATAGACATTGATATAAACATGCATTTACATACATTCCTTAATTTCTAATATGTCCTATCAATTAACTCCTTACCAACTCTACAATCATCTATTGATATAGATTGGATAAACCATTCCTCTATACTACCATCCTATTTATTCCCAACCAATATCAATTTCCATGTCTTCACTTTCCTCTCTTGGCATAACCATTGTAACATTATGCAATCAGTTAGCCAGCAACAAGCTTCTTAGGTTGTGCACCCTAACAATGATCATGGTCTTCCTCTCCTTGTTCTTGGCACTTGACCTTCCATGCATATCACATTAAATTACCTAATGGCATACTCTTCTTGCAATCTTTTTTCATTTATATGCCTCTTTTGCATTTATCTATCATGTTCTCCTCTTTTATGTGCCTATACCATATGTGTCTAACCTTTTGTGCACTTGAACTCTATGTGTATAAACTTTCATCTAACTTCCCTTTCAAATCTTCATATACCATGCATACTTAGTCCTTTCATAGATTCTATTGCATCAAGTAACCATCATCATTAAATTTCAACTTTACAATATTAGATCCCATATATGTATATGATTGACAAGGATTATACTATATCAACTAACACACATAGACTAATATACAATTATCTTAATGATTGATGATATGGTAAGAGGTTATAATCTAGGAGCATTTATAGGAAGGGCGTGTGTGAAACCATTAATGATATTTTCTAGTTTATTGTGTGTGTTGAACCTAGATTACATACTTGTGTGGTTTTTCCCTTGTAACTAGTAACTATTTGGCATATTAAACCTAAACTATGGGACAAAAGGGAATATATATGTGTGAATTAATTTTCATAAAAAATTATGAGAAAAAACACACATATATAGGAATGTGTAGGCATGAGAAATTTTTGAACCATCATTAGTAATTATCATTGGAGATTTAGAATAATCTTGGGAGTTATCTTTAGGACTTGTTGTTGGAGATTTATAATTTTCCTTGGAATTGTCATTAGGAATTTTCGTTGGAAAATCAAAGAGCTCGTCAATTCAAGGACAATGAGATCCTTTAAACACATGAGTAGAGAGAGATATGTATTTTAGAATAAATATATGATTGATAGGGAAGATTGTATCGTGTGACTTTGATAACTTTATTGTGAGGATAGATTTCAATAGTTTGCGTAATTTGGGTTGAGATCCCATACCACTTAGAGTTGATTGGGTGAACTATAGGAGAGGGAGGCATGGTTAGTTTTATAGAGCACCCATTGGCATTAAGCAAAAATGAGAGTACATAAATCCAAGTAAGTGTTGGAAACATTTACTAGGTTCTTTAAATAACTCAATTATAACAGATGGAGAAGTTTAAAATATGCACTAGGTCATTGAGAGATTTAGGTATCTCTCCTTATTTTAAAGAATAATGTTCCATTTTAGTAAGACTTACAAATTAATAAAATACCTATATATAAGAATAAACATATTGAATTCATGAAAGATTTACTTTTATCAAATTGTAAACTTTGAAAGAAAAATAAAAGTGCAAAAATTAATAATATTTTGCATACATTGCAAAGGGGGAAAGTTACTCTCAATAAGATATAGTTATAATAATATGAAATACATTGATTGAAAATAATATAAGATCACTCTTATTAGTCCCTTCTGAAGGTGTAGAGGGACTATAGCGATTGATAATTCGTTGACTTTATATTATTTTGTCGTTTGACTACAAATTTTTGTGTACTTTCTATTGTTCGAACTACATAACTAAAAACATAATTTTTTATATAATAAAAAAACCCATATATGTCATGATCTTATTGGATAATAGATTTGAGGTCTTATTGTCAGCTTCACTACTCCCAATGAATTATATGTTTCCATTTCCAAATTTTTTTATCATCTACGGTATTTTTGAATTTGTACTATTCATACTGAAATGTTTAGATATCCAAAGTTTATAGCGATCAATAATTTGTTGACTTTATATTAGTTTTTCGTTTGACTACAAATTTGTTCATAATTTCTATTATTCGAACTATAGAACTAAAAACATTATTTTTTATATAATAATAAAAAAACCTTCATTATTCCCAATGAATTATATGTTGCCATATCCAAAGTTTTTATCATCTACGGTATTTTTGAATTTGTACTATTCACACTGAAATGTCTAGATATCCAAAGTTTATAGCGATTGATAATTCGTTGACTTTATATTAATTTTTTGCTTGACTACAATTTTTTGCATAATTTCTATTGTTTGAACTACAAAACTAAAAACATTATTTTTTATATAACAAAAAAACCCATATATGTCATGATCTCGTTGGATAATAGATTTGACATATTATTGCCAGCTTCACTATTCCCAATGATTTATATGTTGGCATATCCAAATTTTTAATCATCTACGGTGTTTTTGAATTTGTACTATTCATATTGTAATGTTTGGATATCGAAAGTTTTGAGCATGGATAGTTAGTCTTCATATTGCTTTGTCCTCTGAGTAAATTTTTTTAACATGGTCTCCAGTGTTATTGTTATTATTTTTTATTTCTTATTACTATTATTATGTTTGATTTTTCTTTATTGTTGCATGCTTGGAGAGTCTTTTTCATTATTGCATACGTAAACAGGTCTTCCACACTACATTGTTTCTTAAATGTTTGCATAGCACGACGCCCTACGACGGTTCTGACAGCCTTAAGTGTTTACCTAACAGGCCTCGCAGCCTTAAATGTTTACTCTACAGGCGTGTTACAATACAATTTCCTTCAATTTTTTGATACAATGTTGTTTACAGTGAATTTGGGCAATATTGTTCTTCACCGACATTACTGGTTCATGGGTTGATGCTTGTTCATTGGTTCATTCAATGTTGATTGTTGTTGTTTGATTCAACTTTGCAAAGTTGAGGTCCTGCAGCTGTAGTTGGACTTCTTCGTGGTTGTTCACTGGTTTGTTGTTCTTCAACTTTGCAAGCATTTGTACCTGTTGTTGCAGTTTGCAGGGTTTGGAGTTGTGCTTCTGTTGTCCCTCGTTGATGGGTAAGTTTATGTGCCATGGTTTCATTGCTATTCCTTGTTTGTTGCTTGCTATTTGCAGCTTGCAAGAAAGAATTTTCAATACTAGGAGTCCCTGGCTCGAAACCCTGTTGAAAAACATATTTATGTGTGGCTGCTACGACTAGAATGTTTTTCTTTTTCTTGAACATCAATGTTATATAAAGAAACCACCTTTGTCGCAACCATAGTGACATATAAAAAAGAAAACTCCTCATTTTTCTTGCTTCTAAAAACCATACGTTTGGTGCATTTTTCCCAATGTTCTCCTCATATTTTTTGTTCTTGGAAACCGTATGTTTTGTGAATTTTTCGCAATTTTTTTCCCTTCCAAACATCTTGTTCCACTTTGAATGTCGATGTTGGACACAAAACCCAGATCTGTCACAGCTACAATGAAATATAAAAAAGAAACCCAGATGTTCTCCTCTTATTTTCTGTTCCTGGAGACCATGTATTTGTTGCATTTTTTCTAGGTTGTTCCCTTCCAATCACATATGCCAACTTCCACCTCCTAGATATCATGCCATAGTTGTTTCCAAAATAGCAATGCAAAGGGGTTTATAAAACAAATTCGGAGTTTTCATAGGGGAAAAGCATCTGCCAGGGTCTTCTGACAGGGCATGCTTTTATTCTCTGAATCAAAAACTTCATCCACCTGTTTCCTTTGTGCTATTCTTCGTGTCTTGTAAAGAATATTCTACCATTGAAAATCTTGTAGGATGCATGCCAGGAATAGGTTCAAAAATGATATACCTTGAATACTCGGTCTTTGTGCTCAGCAAATTTATAGTGTTATTTATTTGTGTTGTCTCTTCTATTTGGTTCAATGTTCACTATGAGTTTGTTTGTTTTTCATATGTTGTAGTGGCTAGGGGGATTGAATTTGACAAGAATAAGGTTGAAGGATACATAGTGGAATTGGTATGTAGTTCCGCACTTATAGTTTTCTATTTGTATTTTTTTTTGTTTTTCGTTGTTTTTTTCTTTTTTTTCTTTTCCTCTATTTGCATATAAACTTAATATAGCTAAGAAACATCTTGAAAATCAAAAATTAAGAGATGAAACAAGGAATATATATTGAGTCTTATGAAATAGATACATACTTCACTGTACATGACAACATCGACCAGGTATTGCATAACAATGGGATTTTTAGATTGGATGCATTCTTATATATTGTAGGAAATTTCCTTTTCGATGCATTTCAGGTTCTATTGCATTTTCGTTATTCCTCAACCAAGATGTGAAATGGATTGATAGATTATTTATTGGTCTGTTTAAAAAATGGCGATGTTGAGGCATTGGAGTCGTATGAATATGAATTGGCATCTAATTTTGTTTGGCAGTTTCATGTAATACATGATGTCACTACGTATTTTTCAAAGATGTGGTTGTTTGCATCTGCAATTATTTCTGCACATGAGAGGGGACTTTGGGGAGATACATTTTGTATATGGTGGTTGTCCAAGTGGCTCAATATATCAATTGGAATATGGTCATTGACAAGAAAAACAAGACATCTACTATTCAACAAAAATGCATCTAGTGATCCATATTGAATCTTGTTCCATGATGCCAATCCTGTTAGTGGTCATTGTGAACCACTACTGTATATAAAATTATCCATATGCAATCTTGGAAGACCTCATATTTACTTGTCCCTCATTTTCAATGACCTTGAATCGCAATGGAAATGAATTATGCATCGTATACACTGCCATGGCTTGCAGATAGCGACAATTGTTGCATCTAGTTGTGGAGATATTTTGTTCAATGCAATTTTCTATTTGGTAGAAACAGAGTTTGATGTGCAGTTGTTGCGGCTTTACACTATACAATCCTTTTGCAATGCAATTATAGGAGGCAGCCAATAGTAATTTAGCTGCTTGTATCAACACCTTTTGCCATATCTCCTAGAAAATATGCCGACAATTGGAAGTTGGAAAGAATACCTTGTAAACATGGCATTTCCATATGAAAAAGGAAATGTAGAGGGTGAAATAATATGTTTGCAATGGCTATCTATCATATTCAGAGTAAATATCCAGGTCTGGTCGACCCTTCCAGATGGCACTGTCCATTCTTGGTGTATTGATTCAAATTGTGATTGAACAATTGACATCATCTCGTTGAAAATAGATATGCCACATATCTATTATCAACCTTTGATGGAAAATACTATTGGTTCAGGGTCCACTATCCATGCCACCCAAACTGCATCGAATCTGCATAAGCGTAGCATGTTATTAAATGAGAATAAAACTTGTCCCAATTGTTATGAGACCATATAGGGCTTAAACAAAAAACATAGACTAACTTATCACAACTTGAAAAAGGTTATATGTGAGAGAAAAAAAAACATTGGTGGTATAGGAAATACTACCAGTTCAGGGTCTAGTGTCAATGCCAGCCAAACCACCTCAAATCTACATAAGCGTCACATGTTATTTAATCAAAATGAAACTCATCCCAGTTGCCATGAATTCATTCTGACCTTGAACAAAAAAATTAGAATAACTTATCACAACTTGAAAAAGGTCATTTGTGAGAGAAAAAAACACATTAGTACACTTTCTTCTAGACAGAAACTGACATATCACAACCTAAAAAAAAATTGTTCTTGCACAACACAATCGCATTTTCACTTTTTCTGCTGAGGACAAACATCACATGTTGAATGAAAAATAACATAACATTTTTCATCATCGAGATAGTGAGGATGAAATGCTCATAATAAATGTTTCTTCCACCTCCAACATGGCTTCTCAACAAGTGGAACTACTTTCCAGTGGCAAGCAGAAGTTAACCTACCACGTCTTGAAAAAACAGATACATGAGAGAAACAGGTATAGTCACATATCCCACAATGTTCATCGCACTGGATGAGAGGAAAAAATCACATTTCGTGGGCTAGAACCAACACCATGCACTGCTACCAATGAAAACTAGCAAACACTTTCTACACATACTTCCCTACGGAAGAAAGATGCAAAACAGATCTATATGAAAAAAATGAACGACACTCCTTCCATTGCATGTGTAATTTGTGATCAATTGAATTTTTCAAAAAACACTAAGTATTTCATGCCTAATTTGGAAGTAGAATACCTCCGCTTAACACTAAATGATAAAACATTTTCCAGTGGAAATATTTTTCGTCCATGCAAGCGCTCGCTTGAAAATAGAAAACTGCCACACTTTGCAATGCCTGACCAAATAAGATGTAATACACCACTACCATATGTAAGTGCACTTACAGAACTTGAAGAGAGACTTGTGTCTCTACGAATTGCATGTGCACAAATCAAACCCCGGGGCTATAAACGAACCCAAATGGGCTTAACAGGATCAATTATTAATGTCCATGTCAAACTAGATGTTGTGCAAAAATCCTTGCCAAAATTCATTAGTGATACAATGACAATTGTTGTGGCTCTCAAAAGACGCTTGCAATACAAGAATGCATATCAAACAAGTAAAGTGTGTGTGCATGTTGTCATGAAATCATTAAAAGAATTATGTTCCAGCACCCTGTACAAAGCACAGAACAATTGTATAAATGAGAACCAGAACAATGTTCTTGGAGAAGTGGATGACAACTCTACACAGAATATCGAAAGTGCTAGTGAATTTTATACAAGCAATGAATCAGAGAATGAAACACCTGCTGAAACATTGATACATGGATTCACAAACTCACAGTGCATTCGTGACTTGCAAGACAAGATTGTCAAAATTTCACCTGTTGAGGGGAAACATCCACTTGGAATATTCAAGGACCAATTTGCTAAGGAAATGAACTTCCCAACACTGTTCTATGGATATCCACGTCCCAGTGACATTACAGAATTATTCAGTTACCATAAAATAGTTCGATGGGAACTGCTACATTCAAGCGGTGACTTCTCTTATCACATAACAATTTTTTTTTCAAAACAATGTGCATAATAATAGAGCAAGTGTTGTCTTGCATGTGGGTGTGAATAAGAAAAGGCTAGCTACAAGGAAGAAATTTTTTGGCCAAAGATTTCAGGTACAAAGTAAACCTAGAAAAAATCCTGAAATCTGATTTTGGATACATAGATTTCAAAAACATTCGCATCTCTCCTGAATATTTGCAACAAAACAAGAAAATTATTTTCGCAATGATCCGACAATTGGGACTACCAACATTTTTCATCACATTTACAAGTGCAGAGAATCACTGGGATCCATTAGTGGTTGCGGTATCTTATTTGCATTGGAACAGGAAATGGAAAGAACAAACTGAAACACTGGAAAATGATGACATTGACTACCTCATAAGAAAAGACCCAGTGACATGTACTTGCTACTATAGACATAGAATAAATGCTTTGAGACAATTGATATGCCATGATGAAACGTTTTTCGAAAAAATATCAGACTACTTTTTTGTGGTTGAATTCCAGAATAGGGTGAGTGAGCATGACCACACATTGTTGTGGATAGAGGGTGCACGGGTCTATGGAACTGAAAACAACTCACGGATCGAGAATTTTGTGGACAAATACATTACATGAAACATATATCATTTGGATCTAGAACTTGCCAAAGTTCATAGACATTATCATACAAAAAGTTGTAAAAAACGAAAAAAAACTCACATTGCAGATACAACTTCCCCGTGCCGCCAATGAGAACAACAAGAATCATAGAGACACTTGATTTAGAGGAAAATGTTTTCATTGAGAAATCTAAATCCTTGTTCACATTTCTAGAACAGTGAGACTTTGATGAGTTAATGAGCTTTGATGACTTCTTAACAGAGCTAAATCTAACAAAAGAAGAGTACATCCAAGTCATACAATTTACGCTTAAACAACCAATAGTTTTCCTTAATCGAAAACTTTATCATTTTTGGAACAACAGTTTCTCCAAGGACATGCCAGTTATGTTGAATGCAAATACATATGTGCAATATGTCCTCAACGCATATGTTGCAACGTCGTACTGCACCTCGTATATGACAAAGGTTGACAAATCTATGACAAGTGCATTCATAAGAATATGCAAAGAACATGAAAGAAGTCATATTGATGCTATGAAAATGATACGTACGCTCGTAAATTCATTACTTAACCTTCAACAAATGTCTTCTCAACAAGCAGTCCACATTTCACTTTCCCCACCCCTCAATTGTATTTCAAGGAAATGTGTCTTCATAAACACATCTCCACTTGAGAAACGCACATTTGTGCTTAAACCACCATCTTTTCTAGATCAAGAGACTGTAAATTCAGAGGACATGATATGTCTCTCTATTATTGATTATTACCTCAGCATCCATATCCTATTAAGCATATCTTCTTAGCATAATTCATATCGCATTACAAAAAAAAATGGTGCACCCATATAAAAAGAAAAAATCCCTCTGTGATACGCTTTGTAAAATACAACAAACATACTGACTATGAAAACTATTGTAGAGAAAAACTGTTGTTATACATTTCGTTTGATGAAAACGAAAATAGATTAAAATATAACTTCCCTACATGGGAAGATGCATATATTTCCTCTGAGACTATAGTGCAAACCAATGAATCTAGATTTACATATAATGTGAATCCAACATGGGGTGATCTAGAAAGTGCAGTTTATGAACTAGAAAACCCTGACAATCTTGATGAGACATTCACAAATAGTAAAACAACTAGAACTCCTTGCGAGTCCTATGGCTTGCAAGACTATTTTCCTTGTCCTCAAGCAAGGGGCATTGAAAAATGTATCAATCTTGGTTTTCAAGTCACAAAACATCCTTTCCTTATTGAAAATAATGAATACCACATAATCATATGTCTGTTGAATCGAGAACAACAAACAAGCTAAAAGACATTGCGCTTAAAAAATTCTTGAACATGCACACTCCTGTGCACTTGTTCCTTACAGGTGGAGCGGGAACAAGCAAGACATTCATAGTGAAAGAACTATTCCAAATGCTTATATGAATCTATAATTCAAACAATTCCTCTGATCCTATGAAACAAAAGGGCCTAATAGTTGCATACATAGGAAAATCTGCATATAATGCAGGTGGAACAACATTCCACTCTACACTTTTTATTCCTTTTAACAAGTCACAGTTTCTTCCACTCAGCAAGGAAATGTTCGATACCTTGTCTAATATTTATGACGAACTGTAACTTGTATTCATAGATGAGGCGTCTTTGATTGGAAGTCACTTCTTGTATTCCAATGACAACTGAATAAGAAACATAAAACATGTGCACACTAATGCAGTAGCATCCTTCCACATCGACAGATGTGCTAGCAAGCCAACACATGGGCGTGCATTGGAGAAAGGGAGAGGCACTGACCCTCCCATTTTTAAATTTGAAATATGATCCTATACAGATTTGTGTTGTAAGGATGAATAAATCCAAGCCATACCTTTGTACAAGTAGTGGATAGGGTCGCCTTAAATGGTTGACTATAAGCAAGTCTAGATATTAGTTAGGTCTTTGTCTTCATTCATTGTAATAAGTCGTAGGGAAAAGGTGTCTTAATTGAGATAGTGATGGAACTAAGGCAGAAGAGAGGATAATCTCGAGGGGCCCTCTTGTAAAGAAAGGAGTTAGGATACAAGAGTTAGGAGAAGGATTCCAAGAGAAGAGCCTAAGAAGATTGGAAGCTTAGGAATAGGAGGTAGAATAGTTCTTTGAGAGAGATTGAGAGAGTTGAGACTCTGTTGTAGTCCAGCCTGCACATATTGTAATCATATTTTCGTATTAATGAAAAGGCAAAAAAATTTCCTGCACATGGTTGTTTATGTGTTTATTTGTTTATGTATGTTGTAGATGCATGATAGGTTTCATCTGAAGTAGGAAGATAGATTTCTTATCTTTGTTGAGTTCGAAATATCATTCTGAGTTCTTTAGGTTGTGCAAGGAGTGAACAACAGAACATTGGAGGTTATGTAGCCAGTGCAAGGAGTATGCATCTGAACTCTGTTGAGTCAAAGAAGAACATGTCAGGAGGACACATCAAAGAAATAAAAAAAATCAAGAGGAACCTAAAGGTTACTAAATACCTTAGAGGAGAAACTATGCAGAGGAAGCACAGAGATACAGAGTTATTGAATACTATGTAAGAAAGATCTCTGCAAGGTGTGCATTGAGCAGGAGGTTGCCAGGAGGGCACAAATATTTCCTTTGAAAGGAAGTGGAAGGACCGAGACCCTTTTGGAGTTCTAATCGATTTTAAAATATTAGAAGAGATAGATAAAAGAGTGAGTAGAGATGGACTTATTCCAAGTCCCAAAGCTCAAAAGAGATAGCCTTAGAATAAATGAAGATGAGACCCAAGATAGTCGGGTTCGTGGGAGGAAGTTCAAAGGCTGAAGTATTTGAACAACTACAAACTCTTTCAAGTTGGAAGAAATCAAAATCTCATGAGGAGGAGTGACAACAGCCATTGGATCTATTGTTGGAAAAATTTGGGACCATTAGATCAGTGTCCAGGAAAGTAAAGAAGAGCACCAAGGAGGAAATAGATCCCAGCCATCGGATCTAAGTGCAAAGGATCGACAATCATCTGATCCAGGTAAATTTCATGGGCCTTAACCCTTTGTGTGCATAGGAGAGGGAACTTTCCAAAGTCCCGAAACCCTGGAGTGATTAGGGATCGTTCATCGTCAAGAGGGACAGGTGGTGCAAGATATACAACTCTGGAGCGGAAGAACTTTAGAAGTTCGTAAACGAGGAGAAGGTGAAATCGCTGAAGAGCCGAAGAAGACCTAGACCGTCATATCCAGAGGGACGCGTGGCGAAAATCAATTGTCTTTGAGTGAAACCACTCCAGGAGGAACGAGTGCGCAAAAGTTTGAAACTCCCGTAGCCTAAAGAGCCAAAGTGGATAGAAATCGTCAGATCCAGGAGGACACGCGTTAACATATCTTGTACTTCAGGAGGAAGTGAGTGCGAAATTTTGAAACTTTCGAAGCCCGAAGACCCGAAATGAAGCACAACCATCGATCTGTAGGAGACACGCGTCGATAGGTCGTGAACTCTAGGTGAAAGCATTCCGGGAGAAAGTGAAGGTAGGAGTTGAAACTCTCGAAGCCCGAAATGCCAAAGAAAATCATGATCGTTGATTGAAAGGGAAACGCATCAATAGATCGTGAAGATCTAGGAGAGAGTGCTCCAGAGAGAAGGCAGAAAGAGGATAGATATTAGTCGTCGATCAAGAGACAACACTCGAGATCAGAAGATAAACGATCGCCCTTAATTGTTGGGATAGAAAGTGTTTGGACTTTAAAAATTGTAGAGCGGGTCACAATCAAAACCACTATATTTTCAAAGAGACACATGATGACTGGTAGTGAATTGTGGGCAGAAAAACGGTGTGGTCTCAAACCACTCTTGGCCATCGCACAATCGCATGCTTACGTGAGGTCATGGCCCAAGGGCACATGCGGAGGAAAGGACCTAGCGAGGGGAGCTAGTGTCTGTTATTTAATTCTTCAAAGGGGCCAGGATAGAGCCTATGGGTTTGACAGAACCTGCACTTTGAAGGAAAGCGGACCTGTGTAAGTTAGTTTTGGTCTACCAAAGGCCTGAAGCATCAATCTGACTCCTTGATTTTAAAAATCCTAGACTGGGAGGTCATGCATAACCCAAAGGAGAGTAGGGGGGCTACATCAGCTGGTATTAAAGAGGAATTTTTGTTTGAATACAGCAGACAAAGGAGACAGAGAGAAATTCGTTATTTTGTTTGCATACAACAAACAAAGGAGAGACGGTTAAAGGAGATAATGTGATAACATCAAATGGTATAAGAAGTTAAATTTTATCTATAGAAAGTAGGTGAAGAAGAAGACAGAGTATTGATGCTCTATGAATGATGGTTGCATGTGTGCAGCAAAAAATTGAACAGCCAGGTGAGTTGTAGGAGAAGTTGAAGATGCTCTCAGATGCAAAGTAATCCACAGACTTTCCAAAAGGGAAATAAGAGGGTGAAAATGGCTACTGAAGGACATGAACGTGGTCGAGAAGAAGGCTACCAATAGAAAAGAAATTCATAGATGGATCTGGAGCCTATAGAGATCATAGCAAGAATGGAGCAGCTGGCATTGAATATGCAGCAGGAGGAAAAGGTACATTGGAGATACAAATGGCCTTTGAACAGGAAGGAAAAATGGCATGTTCAGAAGTTGTTAGCCAAAAATCATCAACAGGTAGTAAGGAGGTGGATGGGGCATGTTGAAAACCTCATTGACACAGAAGAGGATATGGTTTACATTTATGAACCAGAAGTTGGAAGAACCCTCAGTGATGAGGAAGATAGATCATTAGAGGATCTCATAAACTGCTAGGTGGGCAGAGATGGACTTTCAAGTTGTCAGGTGGGGAATGGAGAGAGATCAGTTGAAGATATCATATACTTCTAGAGGGGCAGTGTTGAAAGTTTAGATTTCTAGGTTGGCCATCAGATGAGATCAAGTGTTCCCATTAATTTACAAGAGAGCATAGGAGAAATCCTAGATTGTCAGGGGGAAAGGGAATTAGAATGAGATTGTCTGAAAGTCTTAGGAGATCAGAAGTGGGTTCATATTAGCAAGGAGTGCTGATAGGTGAAGACTCATGTGGGTTTGTAGACCATATGAATGAAGATGATGAGAAGTTAAATACTTCCATCACAGAGGAGGAAGATTAGAGGAGTGTTCTGATTGTTGGAGGAATCAGAGTATTCATGCCAACTAGCCTAGCAAAGTCCAGTGCACATCTTAAAGATGCAGCATAAAAAGGACAGCCAACAGAGACTGTCATAAAGGATGAAAGAGAGCAGATACTAAAGTCTATCCACCTAGGGGAAGCAGAGGAGAATTCAACAAAGTTGCTGAAAATTTTCATCCAGGAAGCTGAACAAGAGATGATTACAGAACTTGCGCCTACAACAAAAGAGGAAGCAGACAACATATACTTCGTTGAGTTGTATGAAGAATTGGAATACCTAGAAAGAAGGGTGATAGTGAAGAGCAATCACATCCAACATGTTAGGTTGGAAATGGGTGGAGGAGCATACCATCCCCAGGAACAACTGGAGGAAGTTGGAGATGTACCAACAGAGGAGCTGATAGAAGAAACCAATATGTCAGAAGAAATAGCTGAGAAGCAACTTAGTGAGGAGACTACAAAATTGGAGTATGTAGCAGAGTGGCAAGCAAATGCCATGGGATATGAAGATAGCATGGGAGATCAAGTAGGTCTACCCATTGATAAGGAGAATATGGAGCAGGGTAGACTACATAAAAAGAGCCAGCCAGTAAACCAAATGGACATGGTGATAGAGGAGATGAGGAAGTTGATGTTGCAGTCAGCAAAAGAAAATGGCAGCATAATGAAGTTGAACAGGGGAGAACCTGCAACAACAGCAAGGAAGAAGCAACAGTAGCAGTAGTAGCATAACAAAGGAGCAGGAGGACAACTCCAAGGAGAAGTTTGGGATCCAGGCGGATTTCAACAGAGATGGAGAGCTCATGAGCAGGAGCTCATGAATTTTTCACAGCAATGGAGTATGATGCAAGAGCATCCTTCCACATCAATAAATATTCCAGCAAGCCAACACATAGGCATGCATTGGAGAAAGGGAGAGGCACCGACCCTCCCATTTTCAAATTTGAAATATGATCCTATATGGATTTATGTTGTAAGGATGAGTAAAGCCAAGACATACCTTTGTACAAGTAGTGGATAGGGTCACCTTAAATGGGTAAGTGTAAGCAAGTCTAGATCTTAGTCAGGTATGGGTCTTCATTCAGACCTGACTAAGATCTAGACTCCTTGATTTGAACAATCCTAGACTGGAAGGTTGAGAAGAACCCAAAGGAGAGTAGGGGGGTTGAATCAACTGGTATCAGAGAGGAATTTTTGTTTGAATACAACAAACAAAGAAGGCATAGGAGAAATCCGTTATTTTGTTTGTAGACAATAGACAAAGGAGATATGGTGAAAGGAGATAATTTGATAACATCAAATGGTATAAGAAGTTAAATTTCGTCTGTAGAAAGCAGGTGAAGGAGAATATAGAGTATTGATGCTCTGTGAATGATGGTTGCATGTGTGTAGCAGCAAATTGAACAACTAGGTGAGTTGTAGGAGAAGTTGAAGATGCTCTCAGATGTAGAGTAATCCATGGACTTGCCAGTAGGGAAAGAAGAAGGTGAAAATGGATATTGAATAACATGAACGTGGTTGGGAAGAAGGCTACCAGTAGAAAAGCAAGCCAGAGATGGATCTGGAGCTCATAGATATCAAAGCAATAATGGAGAAGCTGGCATTGAATATGTAGCAGGAGGAAAAGGTACACTGGAGGTACGAATGGCCTCTGAATAGGAAGGAAAAATGGTATGTTCAGAAGTTATTAGCCATAAATCATCAATGTGTAGTAAGGAGGTGGATGGGGCATGTTGAAAACCTCATTGACACAGAAGAGGATATGGTTTAGATCTGTGAACCAAAAGTTGGAAGAACCCTCAAGGATGAGGAAGAGAGATCATTAGAGAATCTTATAAACTGCCAAGTGGGCAGGGATGGACTTTCAAGTTGTCAGGTGGTCAATGGAGAGAGATCAGTTGAAGATCTCATATATTTCCAGAGGGGCAGTGCTGAAAGTTTAGATTGCTAGGTTGGCCATCGTATGAGATCAAGTGATCTCATTAACTACCAGGAGAGCAGAGAAGAAATCCTATATTTCCAGGGGGGCAAGGGAATTAGAATGAGACTGTCTGGAAGTCTTAGGAGCTCAAAAGTGAGTTCATATCAGAAAGGAGTGTTGATAGGTGAAGACTCATGTGGGTTTGTAGACCATATGAATGAATATGATGAGAAGTTGATTGCTTCCATCACAGAGGAGGAGGATCAGAGTGTTATGATCGTTGGAGGAATCAAATTATTCATTCCAACTAGCCCATCAGAGGCCAGTGCACATCTTGAAGATGCAGCAGAAAAATGACAGCCAACAGAGACTATCATAAAGGAGGAAAGGGAGAAGATACTGAATTTTGTCCACCTAGGGGAAGCAGAGGATCATTCAACAAAGTTGCTGAAAATTTTCAGCCAGGAAGCCGAACAAGAGATGACTGCAGAACTTGAGCCTACAACAGAAGAGGAAGCAGACAACATAGACTTTGTTGAGCTATATGAAGAATTGGAAGCCCCGGAGAGAAGGGTGATAGTGCAGAGCAAGCACATCCAACAAGTTAGGTTGTAAATAGGTGGAGGAGCATACCAGCCTCAGGAACAACTGGAGGAAGATTGAAATGTACTAACAAAGGAGCCAACAGAAGAAACCAATATGTCAGAAGAAATAGTTGAGAAGAAACTCAGTGAGGAGACTGCAGAATTGGATTCCGCAGTAGAGTGGAAAGATAATTCCACAAGATATGAAGACAGCATGGGATATCAAGTAGGTCTACTCATTGATAAGGAGAAGATGGAGCACGATAGGGTGCATAAGAAGAGCCAACCAATAAACCAGATGAGCAGGGTGATAGAGGATATCAGGAAGCTCATGTTGCAGTCAGCAGAAGAAACTGGCAGTCGAAGGGAGTTGAACAAGGGAGAATCTACAACAACAGTAGGGAAGAAGTGGCAGTAGCAGCAATAGCATAACAGAGGAGCAGGAGGACAACTCCAAGGAGAAGTTTGGGATCCAAGCAGATTTCAATAGAGCTGGAGAGCTCATGGGCAGGAGCTCATGAATTTTTCATAGTAGTGGAGTATAATGTAGGATCATCCTTCCACATCAGCAGATGTGCCAGCAAGCCAACACATAGGCATGCATTGGAGAAAGAAAGAGGCACCAACCCTCCCATTTTTAAATTTTAAATATGA
>JASDQU010102431.1:135564-151499 GCA_032191745.1 Picea mariana
TTGTATTGTTTTATATGAGTGATTATTGTTGTGAGAGAGAGAAGTGCTAAGAGTGAGAGCCTTCTGGTATTGTAATATCTTCAGCTAGGTGCGAAGATCAAGTCTTGTAGTTGGGTGTGCAAGAAGGGAAGAGATCAAGAGAAGAAGAGAGAATATTTGTTGGCTAAGAGCACAGTTCAGAACTGTATGCTTCATCTTAATATATTATAAATCACAGTTCTATGGATGTAGCCCTAGAGAGAGGGTGAACCACATATATCTTGTGTCGATTATGATTGTTTCTTTGTTCTTTGTCATTGATATACTTTTATTGCATTTCTATGTTAGATCATATATACTTGTGAGAGTGAACTTTCCAAAGTCCCAAAGTCTCGGAGTGATTAGGGACCATTCATCGTCAAGAGGGATAGGTGGTGCAACATATACAACTCTAGAGCAGAAGCACTTCAGAAGTTCATAAACAAGGAAAAGGAGAAATCTTCGAAGAGCCGAAGAAGACCTGGACCGTCAAATCCAGAGGAACGTGTGGAGGAAATCCATTGTCTTCAGGTGAAATCACTATGGGAGTAATGAGTGCACAGGATTTTGAAACTCCCACAACCCGAAGTGCTAAAGTGGATAGCGATTGTCAGATCCAGGAGTACATGAGTTAACAGATCATGTACACCAGGTAGAAGTACTTAGGGAGGAAGCGAGTGAGAAAGTTTGAAACTTCTGAATCTAGAAGACCCGAAGTGAAGCACAGTCATCGATATGTGGGAGACACGCATCGACAGGTTGTGAAATCCAGGTGAAAGCATTTCGGGAGAAAGTGAAGGCAGGAGTTGAAACTCTTGAATCCCAAATTGCTGAAGCAAATCACGACCGTTGATTGAAAGGGAGACGGGTCAATAGATCATGAATATATGGGAGAGCATGCTCCAGAGAGAATCTAGTAAGAGGACATGTCTTAGTCATCAATCAAGAGGCAATGCTTGAGATCACAAGATCGATGGTCGTGCTTAATTGTGGGGATAGAAAGTGCTCGGACTTTAAAAATCCTAGAGTGGGCCGCAATCGAAACCACAGTATTTCCAAAGAGACACATGGTGATTGGTAGTGAATTGTGGGGAGAAAAGTGATGTGGTCTCAAACCACTCTTGGCCACCCCATAGTCATGTGCTTACATGAGGTCATGGCCTAAGGGAACATGCAAAGGAAAGGACCTAGAGAGGGGAACTAGTGTCTGTTATTTAATTCTTCAAAGGGATTAGGAAAGAGCCTACGGGTTTGATAGAACCTTCACTTTGAAGAAAATGGGACTTGTAAGTTAGTTTGGGTCTAGAAAAGGCCTGAAGAGTCAATCCAACTCCTTGATTTGAACACTCCTATACTGGGAGTTCACGTAGAACCCGAAGGAGAGTAGGGGGGTTGCATCACACATTAAATACTTTGGAAACATTGACATGATATTATGTGGGGATCTTTAACAGGCACAACCCATCCAATATTCTTTGATATTTGAACAACCTACCTTCAACATGCAAACAATGACGCATGACTTCTGGAAAGACAATATAAAATTCTTTGAATTACATACTACAATGCGCCAGATAGATGAAACATTTATTGCAATTCTGAATAGAATGCAGACAAATAGCCAAACACATGATGACTTAACATATATCAATTCAAGGTGCATGTGACCTGCACCAACAGACCCAACCTTCCCTTACTTGTTCTACATGAATAAGGATGTTTCAATGCCAGGTACATGTCATCGCTCATGCCTAGCGATGATATCATCATCATTTAAATTGACTTCGAAGAAGACAACCATGGAAATGTGCCACAGCATGAGCATACAGCCACTTTGCCTTTGCAACTTGTCCTGAAATTAGACATGCTGGTTGAAATATATGCCTGCAACTATGATTCATAGGATGGCTTGGTCAATGGTGCAGATGGAATACTCAAAGGCTATACCAAAACATAAAAACTTGATGTCCTCTGGATTAAGTTCCATGAACCGCATATAGGCCACTGAAAAGTAAACAATTTGGATTATCTATATAATTCAAACACTACAAGCGATTAGACACCTATCTTGCGAATATCAAAACCAGGATCGACATCGGCAAAGACAGGTCGACTGAAGATTCAAAAACAATTTCCAATTAAATTTGCATGTGCATGTATAGTCCACAGATCGCAAGGACTGACACTTGATAGTGTTGCATTTGACCCTACTGGAATTTGAATACATGGGCTTGTATACACAACATTGTCCTGTGTCAGAAGTATAGACTCCTTGTATTTACTAAGTCCTCTTACAAAAGATAACTTCAAAGTCATAAACAAAGTTGATATTGAGATGCAATGCCTTAGGACTACCACAAATTCGCATCTGCAGTATGATTACCAATCCATACAAACAAACTCATCTGTATCAATTCTCTCACTTAAAACGTGTTGTAACGTCCCCGACCATCCATGTCGGGCCATGCTATGCCAGAGAACTCTTACTGTTCTCTCTATGGAACATACTGTAACATTTCCCAACATACAATTGAGCTATGCCACATAAATTTTCTAATTGCATGCAATTAAAACATATGCACACGCAGAACTCTTGCGGAAGCATTATATATAAAACATATGCATACAAATAAATCTATAAATACACAGATTCACAATGAAATTACCGTAAACATACACATGCAACATATACAAAAAATACCCATAAATATACAAACAATCATAACCATGCATAAATAAACCCATAAAACTGAACACATAAATAATAATGCAGCATGTAATTTGATCACACAAATGGCACTTATCTTGGTAATAATGTCACCAATTGCGTGCAGACCTTCCATGAACCTCCCAGCCTTAGACCACACTGTTCATCACTCTCAATAGTGAGTCACCCCCGAGTTGGGACTAAACTCCACCTAGGTAAAGGTATTCCTAACCAGGCTAAAGGCTCATGGACAATAGGAAAGACTTTGTCACAGGTGCCAACTCAAACTAACAGCCTACAGTCCCTCATTCCCCACATGCATGTCCCACCTAGGAAGTGTGCCCCTTCTCTTCTCAACATTCCTTCGGTTACCCCACTTCCTTTCTAGGCTTCAACAACAGGCCAGAAAGGAAGTTTTAGAGCATTGTAGCTGCAGTTTAGCACCTTCAGGAAATCAATCCCCAACAGTTCTCTCACCCAGAGAATTGCTCACAAGCCTGACAACCCGTTTCTTCAGTCCATCTTCCAATATAACCAGATACACCAACACAAATCGCTATGGATACAGGTTCATGTACAATCATGAAGATACAAAGGATAGCTCAATGTGTGTGGATACTCATGGATGATTGATTGGATGTTGAATGATGGGAGGAATGATGGGAAATATGATAGGAAATGAACTAAGTCCGAACAATATGTATACATGTCCCCAACTTGACACTTGTCATGTTGGGAGCTAATTTGGCCCACTTGTACCCAACTTTAGAACTTAGGATAAAATAATTATCCATACTTTATGATTAAAGAAATATTAATATAATATTCCTTTTTGGCTTAAGCTCCCTAGCTTATCCCCTTTCCTTAACTTAGCCCCTCCCTTTACCTAACTAGTGGAGTTTAGTCCCCCTTCTCTTTTATCGTGGTCAATCTATGCGCAACGATGTATTTTATATTAATTATGAGACATGTACAAAAATAGGTGCACTGGCCTATAACATCTAGGCTCTCTGGCCTAATAAAAACATAAGCATCATATCTTATATCAACTGGCTCACCAGCCTATAAAACATAGCATAAACACAAAGGCTCATTGGTCTCACAATCGTGTGCACTTAAGATGTTGTGCGCAGTATCCTCGAATGTGAAAACTTCCTCATTTTACTGCGCACTACATGTGCACACTATGTCATGAAATGTGCATACAAAATGATATCAAAACAACTCACCAGATTAAGTACATTTTCATCTAGATTACAATTGGGCGCGGCCTAGGGATATTACACGTGCAGCTTACATGCACACATGGATGATATACTCAATGACTATAACACAATGAAATCTGATATTTTGTGCTTACAGGAAACATACATGACATTATGCATGCAAAAAAATAAATTTTCAAATTAAAATTGCATATCGAGTTACATTACACATGGGGTGATGATATTGGTGAAAAAACATGTAACAATTTTGGAGCATATACATTTCGAAGAAAACAATGTTGAGATGGTGCTTGCAAAAGTATTTCTCCATGAATCAGAAATTGCAATATTGAATCTCTATGTTGCTCCACATGCAACATTATCCAACATACTAAATGTTCTTTCCAATGCATTATACCATTTGCATCTGAACGAAACCATTGTCATTGTAGGATACTTCAATATTGACATTCTACAAAATAATTCCAGAACAAAAGAATTGGAAAGCTACATGTGCAAATGCAGTCTTCACTTTCTTTTTTCTTTTGAGCAACATAAACCATGTACAAAACGCACTTATTGACCATGTATGGTCGAATGTACCTATTTCTCAATGCAACGTCTTTATCTTAGACACATATTGGTCTGATCACGATACAATTGGTATTGCACTTGAATTATGAGATATACATCAAACATATTGCAAAATCATATTTCTATGTTTCAAAGCATATATGTATAGCTTGTTGCAGAAAACAAAGCTATCCAACTTCTTAGTTTTCCCTGGTTTGTACACATACTAGTCTGATCATGAATCGATTGGTATTGCACTTGAATTATGAAATATACATCAAACATATTGCAAAATCATATTTCTATGTTTCAAAGCATATATGTCTATCTTGTTGCAGAAAAACAAGTTATCCAACTTCTTAGTTTTCCCTGCTTTGTAATTGATTTTGGACACAAATTTTTATATATACACAAACATGGATGAACAAAAATAAATGGTACATTCTTCTAACACTATTTGTTACGCTATTCCTTTTATTCTATTTTATTTACTCTATGTACATATTCCATGTTTTTTCTTTACATGTCAACTTATGTTCATGTCCATTTTGTTTTGAACTTATTTTCGTAGAAACAAAGAGGAAAATTGGACAAGGCGAAGAACTCTTAACCAGAAACGTAGAAGAATCCATGCAAAGGTGCATACTTCTACCCGTATTCCATATCCAATTGTTTTTCATTTACTCTATCTATATTTGTTGCATTGGTTTGGAGTTCTTTTTTTTTTCCTTCGATACTCCATATCTTCCTGTATATTAACTTATCTTCATGTCAATTGTACTTTCTGTGTTGCTATCTTGAAATAAATAGATTTGTACTCCATATTTTTTTTCATGTGTTCCTACGTAGCAGCGTGTTTTCATGTCCATTGTGTTTTTTGTATTGCTACATTGAAACAAGAACACAGTAATTGAGCAGAAGGATGGACCCTTATGTGCCACATCCAAAAAAGTTGGAATACAATGTGTCGCAACAAATACAATGTGTATGTCTGATACTAAGAGGTGTGATTACAAAAAACTTTGATCTGCATATGTTGTCCAATTTGTCTAGCTATATTCCATGGCTAAGAATGTTTTTCCCATAGTTGATGTGTTCCTATCGATTGATAATTATCACACTAAGTGTTGTTCTATGAGGCATACAATTCTTTTCTCCCTTTCTTTTTCCTCTTCTATACTTATATGTTTTCCCTTTTCTTCTTCCCCTCTATTATCCATTTCTGGTTCTATGCTTAGTCCCATGTCTATGCTCGTGGGTCCCCAGGATTGCGTAGTGAGAAATTCTATGTCCCTCTATATCTTTACATCAAGAGTCCGACCAACCATCATTCGTTTTCATACTTGGCCAATTTTATGATCACGGGTTCCTTCCTAGACACCATCGAACTCTCATGCCTTGTGTTCGCGGTATACATCTTGCACCTGAAAATTTGGTGATCTACAATTCGACCCCAGACTTGAACCCCCAAGCCTCACTCTACCTACGGTGACTCCGTCTAAATTCTTGCATATAAATGTGCCAATTCATATATTTTTTTAATTGCTTGTTGACATAGATATAAACAACATCTATTTTATCTTGAACCAGGGTCTGTTGAGCTCTAGATATATTCCATGGCTGAAAATATTTTTCCCATAGTTGATGTGTTTCTATAGCTTGATAACTATCAGAGTAAGTGTTCTTGTGTGATGCATACAATTATTTTCTCCCTTTATTTTTCCTATTCTATACTTACCTGTTCTTCCCTTTTCTTCTTTCCCTGAATTATCCATTTCTGTTTCTATGCTTAGTCACATATTTATGCTCACAGGTTCCTAGGGTAGCAGAGTGAGAAATTCTACATCCGTCTATATCTTCATATCATGCGTCCGACCGTCCGTCGTTCATTTCCATACTTAGCCAATTTTATGGCCGTGAGTTCCCGTGTAGGCACTATCGAACTCCCATGCCCCGTGTTCGGGTATACATCTTGCACCCAAAACTTTGGTTATCTACAATTCAACCCCAGAATCCTCGAACTCACAAGCCTCACTCTGCCTACAATAACTCTATTTGACCACCCTACCTTTCCATACTTAAGACCAGGTGTTGTTCTATGACACAAAAAGTTCTTTACTCCATTTGTTTTTCTCTTCTATACTTGTCATTTTTTCTAAACAGAGTAAATACAATGTGCCACATCTGAAAAAGATGGATTGCAATGTGTCGCAACAAATACAATGTGTATGCCTAAGACTAAGAGGTATGGTTACAAAAAAAATTGAATTGCATACGTTGTCCAATTTGTCCAGCTATATTCCATGGCTGAGAATGTTTTTCCCATATTTGATGTGTTTCTATCGATTGATAATTATCACACTAAGTGTTGTTCTGTGAGGCATATAGTTCTTTTCTCCCTCTCTTTTTCCTCTTCTATAGTTATCTGTTTTCCCTTTTCTTCTTCCCTTCTATTATTTGTTTATGGTTCTATACTCAGTCCCATGTCTACGCTCACGGGTTCCCAGGATGGCGGAGTGAGAAATTTTATGTCCCTCTATATCTTTACATCACGAGTCCGACCAACCGCCATTCATTTTCATACTTGGCCAATTTTATGGCCACGACTTCCTACGTAGGTGCCATCGAACTCTGATGCCCCATGTTCGCAGTATACATCTTGCACCCGAAACTTTGGTGATCTACAATTCGACTCTAGACTCAAACCCCCAAGCCTCACTCTACCTACGATGAATTTGTCTGAATGCTTGCATATAAATGTGCCAATTCATATATTTTTTCTATTTCTTGTTGACATAGATATAAATAATATCTATTTTATCTTGAACCAGGGTCTGTTGAGCTCCAACTATATTCCATGGCTGAAAATATTTTTCCCATAGTTGATGTGTTTCTATAGCTTGATAATTATCAGAGTAAGTGTTCTTATGTGACAAATACAGTTCTTTGCTCCCTTTATTTTTCCTATTCTATACTTACCCCTTCTTCCCTTTTCTTCTTTCCCTGTATTATTCATTTCTAGTTCTATGCTTAGTCGCATATTTATGCTCACAGGTTCCCGAGGTGGCGGAGTGAGAAATTCTACATCCATATATATCTTCACCTCACACGTCTGACTGTCTGTTGTTCATTTCCATACTTATCCAATTTTATGGCCACGGGTTCCTGCATAGGCACTATTGAACTCCCATGCCCCGTGTTCCGGTATACATCTTGCACCTAAAACTTCAGCTATCTACAATTTGATGTCGGACTCCTCGAACTCACAATCCTCACTCTGCCTATGATAACTCCATCTGACCGCCCCTCCTTTGCATACTTAATACTAGGTGTTGTTTTGTGACGCATAAAGTTCNGTTTATGCTTCTATACATAGTCACATGTCTATGCTCGCAGGTTCTCGGGATTGTGGACTCAGAAATTCTATATCCATCTATATCTTCACATCATGAGTCCGACCGACTGTTGTTCATTTCCATACTTAGCCAATTTTATGCCCATTGGTTCCCATCTAAGCCCTATGGAACTCTCATGCCCCATAGTCAATGTGTTTCTGTCGCTTGATGATTATCAGACAAAGTGTTTTTGTGTCAAGCATAAATTTCTTTGCTCCCTTTATTTTTTCCTCTTCTATACTTAGTCTCATTTCTATGCTCGCAGGTTCCCAAGTGGCAGACTCGCAAATTTTATATCCATTTATATCTTGACATCACGAGTCCAACCGACCACTTTTGTTTCCTTACTTAGCNGTTCCCAGTTATTGCAATACACTATGCTCGCAGGTTCCCAAGTGGCAGACTCGCAAATTTTATATCCATTTATATCTTGACATCACGAGTCCAACCGACCACTTTTGTTTCCTTACTTAGCCAATTTTATGGCCGCGGGTTCCCAGGTAGGCATTATAGAACTCTCATGCCCCATGTTCGGAGTATACATATTGCACCCAAAACTTGGGTGATCTACAATCTAACCACGAACTACTCGAATTCCCAATCCTGGCTCTACCTACGATGACTTCATCTGACCGCCCCACCTTTCCATACTTAGTCATTTATTCAAAGTTTCATGGGTTCCCGAACTCCCAGGTTCAAAAAACTATCAAAGCATTTTTCACTCCCCTCCATCCCTGCCACCTTCGCCCCTTCCCAATGCACATTAATTATGATTTTACTAGTAACATCTCAACATAGATGTTCGAAAAGATTGGCATTAATAAGAGGAAAGTTGGAGAACATCTCCCATTAAAATGCATTAATGGGAGAATATTATGGAATCTTATTAGTTTCTTTCTGTCAATCTTGAATTCACAAAAACATGTTGGTTATTTTAGTTTTTTTAAGGCATCATCATAGCAAGAATGCAATATTGTGTTGGCCCATTGTCATCTACAGAGGTGTTGACATGATGCCCCTCTTTAGTATTGTGCATATATTACAGGTTCGCATATTTGAGAGTATGATTGCATATGAAAATGTTGATCCACCCTTCGAATTTGAACATAGTTTGAATTTAGTCCACAAAGAATACTAATAAAATTAAACAATATGAAAATTGTTTAAGTAAATATAAACAAATTATCTTCTACCTTGAACCTGATTTTGTCGATATCTAGGTATATTACATAGCTGACAATGTTTTTCCTGCCTTTCCATACTTTCTCAATTTCCCTACCATTCTCGCACTTTCCCAATGAAAATTGATTACGCTTTATTAGCTTTGAAAATATTGGCATTAATGAGTGAAAAAGTGGATGACATCTCCCATTAAAATGCATTAAACAAACATTTACGGGAGATTATATTACCATCCTCCATTGTTCATTCTAAATAATATCACACAATTAGTGCCACATGTAGCAATACAAACAAATCTTCATCAAAACATTAGATTTTCTCACAGGTACCCCACGTGCACCCTAGTCACCTAAAGTAAGCCATATTTGGATCCATCAACTAAACCTCCCTATTATCAAATTGGGAGAGGTCAATATTATGGCATCTAATTTTTTTTTATTTTTTTTTTGTGTGTGGATCTTGAGCTCGGAAAAATTGTTATTTACTCTAACTTTTTGAAGGAATTGTACCCCGCCTTTCCATATTTAGTTGATTCTTTAGCTCTTGTTGTCACAGATCCGTGGGTTCCCAGGCTTCCAGGTACCTAAAAGTTGAAGCAGTTTTCATTGTCATCCATCCCCACCACCTTTGCACACTTCCCAATGCAGATGAATTATGCCTTTATTAGTCACAACTCACCAGAGACATCAAAAATATTGGCATTAAAAGAAAAAAAGGTCGAGGACATCTCCCATTAAAACACATTGAACCAAGATTTATTAGAGATTATATTATGATGTTGCAACATTCATTTTAAATACTATGAGGAGAAAAAGAACATTCTCATCACCTTATGGCTATAGCTTGACAACATTTCTTTGGCGATACCCTAAATATTTTTAGGTGCGAGGACCAGAGTTTTCAGTGGTCCATAGCTTATGACTACTACTCATCCCCTTCTACCAAGAAGAAAGTTATCTCGACATCTGGAATTGCAGGAGAAGATTGCATCCCTGAATTTATTTACTTTAAGGAGTTGGTCACGTGTTATGCAAAGAACTATATTCCGAACCAGTGGATTAGCCAGTTGGGAAACCATTCCCAAGTCTCCATATAGCCTCAAGTATTTCGAAATATGTACACACTTCTCAACCCAACGCCTACTATTAAAGGAGATAATTGTAGACAGTTATTAAAGAAGCATGGTAATGAATTGGACCTCTTGTCGAAGTTCTTCTAGAACCCAATGGTCACTCCCCGAGACATGGCCATATTACAGGTTAGTGAATTTAAAAACCCTTTCCGGAAAATTGCATGGCTTTTCATGAGGATAACGGGACAAGAAAGTGCATCCAACATCTCTCGAATGATTCTATATATTTTATATTTTACGGTCAAGGAACCAGCCATATTCCATTGGGGCAAGTTGATTTCCATTGAAAAATGTTCCCAGTTATTGCAATACACAAGGAAAAAGAAATTATTTATGTCATCTTATTTAATTTTGGTGGTGGTGAATTGTTGTCCACTCCCTGGACTTTATATGTGTAAGAAGTTGAGCTGTGAATTTGACCCAATAACATTCTCGTACCAGATATTATGGAGAAACGATGCTTGCCAACATTTTTATAAAGTATTTAATGATTTTGTTTCAGTTTTTAAAGCATTGATATTTGGAAAGTACTTCCCCCAGTTGTCTAGCCAACTAACCAACTTCTTGGATAGGAAGGTCACACTAGAAGAAATGGAGAGCTACAATGTTATAAGGATTTTTGGTTCTAAACAAAATCTTTTCTTCCTTCCATGTCACATGTCTGGTACAATGTTTTTTGTTGGAATAGAAAGGCAGTACATCTATTCATTTCATTTTTCCCATGAAAAAAGAAAAATTCAATTCATCTCTTTGCCTTGGAAAGTTGGGTATTTCATGCTCAGGAACCACTTCAACAGTTCTTTCACTGACAGTATCCTGAATGAACTTGGTTCCAATACCAATGATTTGCACAAGCATAAATGAAAAGGCCCGGGTGAAAAAATTTCCCAATCCCCGACTGCCACACCCAAGACCATAGCGTCTCGGAGCAAAACTCCAATGGCCTACCCAAGTAACAAATTCACATACATTTCTTTAGGTGGAGGAGTTGATAAGAACCTCCCTCCGGAAAAAGTTGAAATTTCTCACAAACTTTCTATGAGCAAAAAACAGAAAATAATATTCCAGGAACAGGAGGAACCGAGGGGATAAATTGATATCCACGGTCTCTCCCTCAAAGATATGTAACTAGAAATTGACATTGACAAAATGTTCCCCGACAATGACCAACTAAAGAGCACTGCTCTGCACAATCCTGCAATGAAAATAATTGGCATAGATACATTGGATGAGGAAGAGTCTTTTGCATTTCAGAGTGTTGTGTCTGACAGCGAATCCAAAAAATTGATTATTGAAAAGAGAGATGTAAAGAATAAGAAGGGAGATATTGTTTAGAGATCAACCTATGCAACATGTGCCCTGCCCAGATCTCCCAGATACACCGAGAAACTAGAGATGCTCTAGAAAACTCTATTAACGACCTTGAAATGGAAAACGTCATGTTAAAGGAGTGAATCAAAGAATTGGAGGCAACTCTAATGCCTCTTCCACTGTTTGCTACTCCTTTGTAAATGATCAGGCCCACCACACATGCGGAAAAGTTAAAAGGATCATCAAGCCTTCTCACATCAGCCCGAGGCTATGTGGAAAAGAATATAAATAGAAGAATGGAATTAATAACAGGAGCTTGGGAGATTTCAAAGAATATGGTCTCTTTTGGAACAAGAGCGCATGCTTTTCATGAGTATCTACAAGCAGATCTCAAGAATAAGCAAGGTTTCTACCTTGATGCAATTCTACTGTTTGGTGTTAAATTTACTAGTATGATGGAATTCAGAAGAAGATAGGAGGATCTCCCTTCCCTAGATCGAATAGACCAGATAAAAGCATGCTAGAAAGAAAAGGTAAAGAACCTGAATGGTATCGTTCAAGCATGTAGCCAGGTCGTATATAGAAGAGACAAATTATTCAAGAAGCTAACTAGGATAGATCTAGCTGCCATCACCAATGAATTCCAAGACCCGAAATTGGTATTCAACTCATTGTTTTTAACCAAGAAAGCATTTGATTATCAAGTTCATATCTATAAAAGATTGTCATTTGAAAATTTCTATGGCATTCTTGAATATGGTGAAGATGACGTGAAAAATTGGCTAGTGGGTTATGCAATTAAAAACCAAGATATTCAAAAAACATTACACAACCTCTCTATTAATCTAAGGGACTTGGAAAGTGAATTCTTCAATATAAAAATCTGGCATGAAATCAATGTGGCACCCATGAGAAGCTACATCGAAGAATGGTTCAAAAAGGTTGTCGACTAGATTACCAATGAAGGTTAAAGATGAGGAAATCCATAAAATGACATCGGCGAGAAAATGATAAGGCATGGGACACCATCATAGTAAGTTGATATTGATCACATTCTTCTGTCTTCATCTACTTACTTTAACAAAGCTTTTACCGAGGACTGAAATTTTTCTCTTTCTTCTTTCCAAGTCTTGTTATTTTCCATCGCCGAATTTCTTATTTATACAAACTTCATTCTTGTACATATTTTCTTTGTATTCCGTGGCAGTGCCAAGCCCAAAAATTCTGGCAAACACATTTTTATTTCATAGAATATGTACTGAACCATATATTTTTTTACAAATTCCAAGACAACTATTTTTGGGAAATATTCTCAAATGTATTTTGTGACCCAGATTATCTGAATAGAAGTATTTGAGGTTGTTCTATGGTGATCTTCGATGTTTGGTGTTGTTATTTGAAATTTGTATTTCTTCTTAAAACTAACTCATTTCCCTGTACATGTTCATGTTCTATATTGTGCATATATTGGAGCTTCCTATATTTCAGAGTATGCTTCCATATACAAAATGTTAAGTCATATATTTTTTTTCTCTATTGCTTATGGGTTTGACCAAAAAATGTGAGCCCAAAACACCCTTCAAATTCGAACATGGTTTACATTTGGACCACAAATAATATATTAAGATACATTAATATGAATACATTTAAAATAAATATAAACAAAATCCCATTAAACTTGAACCTGACTTTCTCAGGCTCCTGGATTGGCTAAGGGTTGGTCGGTTAGTGGTCTACCAGATCCTCATCTCCATCTATATATTCACATCATGAGCCTGATCAACCACCATCCCTTTCAACACTTAGCCAATTATCTCACCGTGCAGTCCCAACTTAACGTTATCGAATTATTGTTCCTTGTGTTTCGTGATATACATCTTGCACACAACACTTATGTGATATACATTTTGCACCGAACAATTTTGTGATACACATTTTTCACCCAGCACTTATGTCATTTACAAATAAACCCCAGACTACTGGAACTCGCAAGCTTCACTATACCCGGGTTCACAAAACTTTCAAAACATTTATCGCTCTCTTCAATCCCAGCCACATTCCCGCCATCCTTAATGCACATTAGTTATTCTTTTACTAGCAACAACTCAACGCACAGGTTCGCTTATTGACATTAACAAGAAAAAAACGTATTCAACAATGATTTATGGGAGCCTGAACGACCCCTAGGTTTCAGCTATTATAAATCTTTCACCCAAAACTTTTGTCATCTATAGTACCTCCATATACATATTGCACCCAAAACTTCAGTTGTCTACAATTCATCCACAAATTCGAACATGGTTTACATTTGGACCACAAATAATCTATTAAGATACATTGGTCATGGGTTCCTAGGTTAGCTCATCTCCATCTATGTCATCACATCATCATCCCGATCGACCATCGTCCTTCTTATGCCCCCTTGTTCCGTTATATACATCTTGCACACAACACTTCCATGATATACATTTTTCACCCAACACTTCCATGATTTACAGTTTGACCCCGGACTCCTGGAATTCATTGTTCACAAAAGTTTCAAACTATTTATCACTCTCTTCAATCCCCGCAACATTCCTGCCCTTCCCAATGCACATTCATTATTCTTTTACTAGCGACAAATCATCACACAATTTCGCTATTCAACTGCGATTTACGGTAATTCGACCAACCGTCGTTTATTTTCATACCTGGCCAATTCTATGGCTGTCGATCCCTGGGTTGGTGCAACCGAACTCTCATTACCCTTGTTCTATGATATACATCTTGCACCCTAAACTTCTGTGATCTACAATTCCATACTTAGCCAACTTTATGGCTGCAACCTTCACTATACCCGGGTTCACAAAATTTCAACCATTTATCGCTCTCGTCAACTCTCACCACATTATCGTCCTTCCTAATGCACATTCATTATGATTTTACTAGCAACAACTCAGCACACAGGTTTGCTTATTGGAATTAATAAGCAAAAAATGCATTCAACAAGGATTTACAGGAGTCATCTACAATTCCGCGATATACATCTTGCACCCAAAACTTTTGTGCTCTACAATTCATCCACAAATTGGAACATGGTTTACATTTGGACCACAAATAATCTATTAAGATACATTAATATAAATACAATATAAATAAATATAGACAAAATATCTTTAAACTTGAACCTGACTTTATCAAACTCCTGGATTGGTCCTATATCATCACATCATGAGCCCGACCGACCGTGGTCCCTTTCAACACTTAGCCAATTATCTCACCGCGGGGTCACGACTTAGAGCTATCGAATTCTTATGCCCCCTGTTCTGTGATATACATGTTGCACACAACACTTCCGTGATATACATTTTGCACCCAACACTTCCGTCATTTACAATTCGACCCTGATTCACAAAAATTTCAAACCATTTATCACTCTCTTCAATCCCCGCCACATTCTCGCCTTTGCCAATGCACATTCGTTATGATTTTACTAGTGACAACTCAGCACACAGGTTTTCTCATTGGAATTAATAAGCAAAAAAGGCATTCAAGTTGCTTTTCATACCTAGCCAATTCTATGGTCGTCGGTTCCCGGGTTGGTGCAATCAAACTCTCATTCCCCATGTTTCGTGATATACATCTTGCACCCTAAACTTCCCTGATATAAAATTCCATACTTAGCCAACTTTATGGCCACAACCTTCACTATACCCGGGTTCACAAAAATTTCAAACCATTTATCGCTCTCTTCAACCTCCGCCACATTCACGTCCTTCCCAATGCACACTCATTATGATTTTACTAGCGACAACTCAGCACACAGTTTTGCTTATTGGCATTAATAAGAAAGAAACACATTCAACTATGATTTACGAGAGTTCGAACCACCGCCATTATTTTCCATACCTAGACAATTCTATGGTCGTCGGTTCCCAGGTTGGCGTAACCGAACTTTCCTTCCCCTTTTTCGTGGTATACATCTTTCACCCAAAACTTCGGTGATCTACAATTCCATAGTTGGCCAACTTTATATCCGTCGATCTTCGTGTTGGCACTATTATAAATCTTGCACCCAAAACTTCCTCCATCTACAATTCAGCATTTATCACTGTCTTCCATCCCCGGTACCTTCGCACCCTTCACAATGTACATCGACTATGCTTTTACTAGTGACAACTCAACACACATGTTCGAAAAATATTGGCACTTCTTTTCTTACTGACAAATCACCACACAAGTTCGAAAGGATTGGCAATGCACATTAATTATTAAATTACTATTCAATGTAATTTCAATATACCTTTTAATATTTACAATTTTCTTTATCATTTCATTTCTAAAAAACAGTTGAACATAACTTTTGAATATTTTTTAAACATCTATTCTGATTATGGTTTACTTACCATACTGTTAATTTATGTTCTTTTAAC
>JASDQU010102431.1:201104-221838 GCA_032191745.1 Picea mariana
ATGGGCCTCGTTTGGGTAAGTTAGTACATCAACCTCCTGGGGTCGTAACTTTTGCATACGATATCCATTTTAGGAATGTGATAGCCCTTTGGAAAGGTATCATCGAGGAGATTCATTTTGGGGGCTCAATGATGCCTTCAACTATCATTGAGAATCTCGATCCCGAAAAACCTTCATTTAGGCCCTCAAAATGGCCCTAGAAGTTAAAACTACTAAAAATAGTAAATTGCCAAACTTGTCAGAAAACTGTTTTGAGCCAGTTGGAAAAGGTGGGTGGCCACAGATATCCACCTTGATCACCCTTACACCCTATTTTTTCTCTACAAGAATTCGAAAATGGGCTGTCGATTTTATTTGTCCTATCAGCCCACCGATGTAACATTCCAAGGAAAGGTACATTATTACCACAACATATTATCTTACACGATGGGCTAAAGCCGCACCAATGCAGGACTGTTCTGTTGATACCATAGCCATATTTATTTTTGAAAAAATCATTACTTGACTTGGTTTCCCTTAGAGTCTAACCAGTGATCAGGGTGCACATTTAATAAACATAACTATATCTACCTACACCCATGAATTTCTGATTCAACACCATAAGAGAAACCCTTACAATCTGCAAGCCAATGAGATAATGGAATTGTTCAACAAAATTTAAAAAAAAGGATTGACTAAGATATGTTGTTCAAATTGCAAAGACTAGGACGAAAGAGTTCCAACGATACTTTGGGCTTATCAGATCACCATAAAGAAATTACACAAGTATACCCATTTATAGTTAGTTTATGGACGAGAAGCCGTGGTACCCGCTGAATTTATATCACCAAGTCTATTCATTGCGCAAGCTACCAAGACGATTGATGATGAATCCATCGTAGTCATAGTTACATAACTGATGTAGTTGGATGAAGCCATATTTTTAGCGTAATTTCATTAGACAGTGGAAAAGGCTCGCCAGAAGGCTTGGCATGATCGACATATCAAAAGAAAATAGTTTTCACAAGGAGATAAGGTTCTACTATACGATAGTAAACACCAAAAGCATCCTGGTAAATTACAAATTCATTGACTTGGGGAATTTATTGTTGCGGAGGTACGTGAATCTGGAGCAGTCAGACTTGTGCAACTCAATGGTATCCTTTATCCCGGTTGGGTGAATGGAGCATGCCTAAAACCGTACATTTTCTCTCACTAAGCATTTTTGCGTATCCCTCTCATGTCGGGAGTGGAAATAGTAAGTAGAATTTTCAATTAACTTGTTTTCCTGTGTTGTTGGTCACACACTGATTTGTTCGGTTGTTGTTCACTTTTTAGAAGTCTATGTGATATTTTCAAATTATCCCACCCAGATAACACCTTCATGGTTGGGGAGGTCTCGCTCACGTCTAATCGTCATTACCATCACTTGAAGCTCAAAATGCGTTCCCACACGCTATCACATGGTTCGTTAAAACCCGTTAATACTATTGATGACTTGTTCATTGCTATCGGTCGCAATCAATTTTAATGTTACCATATGTCTGCCCTTTTTTGGTTCACTGCCGACAAAATCATTACTTTCATGTCTTTTTCTAACATCCCATCATCCACTTTCCGTTGATTCTTTTAATTGCACAAACCCCATCACAAATTTCGCTATGATAAAAAATCTTACCGACATATATGTTATTTCTTGTCAACCTATGAAATTCAATGCATTTTGTCGCATCACCTTTTGCTTAGAGTATATAAACATCCATTTCACAAAATGGGTAAGGTTATTCGGTTTCTTTGCACAAAGTTCATACTTAGTCCTGGAGCCCCCTGTGCAACCCGTGAACTCGTCCCCCGACCCCGTCTCCCTATCCATTTTTTTTATCGCCAAGACCACACCACGATGGTTTGCAATTCCGTTAATGGGTTGGCCCCCAAATTTTATACCCAGGTCGTTATACCAGTTAGAATCATTGTCCATGAGGAATTCATTGACCCTCATGTCCAAGTCATCGATTTTATCCATAGGGAGGTGGAGAACACTCATCTAATGGACGTAGACTTCATAGATCCCGTCCAATTCCCACTAATGGCCATCCATGCCTTTATGAATTGCATTGTTTTACAGGATGGCACTATGACTTGGGAGTGAAATCCATACTTCCTACCTCTACGATCAAGTACCTTAATGATTTTGAGTGACCTACCAATGTTCAACACCACTAGAGAAGTTTCCCAGTGAAATAATTTTTTTACGAGTCGAGTGCACAATAGCATGTTGTGGCTTGACAAGGGATACCCTATCCATGTCATGGAGATACATCAGTTGGCAGGGTTATACATGGAAAACCAAGATGTCACAACATGTAGTAGATAGGACTTAAGAATTCCAACAACAACTGGAGGCTATCTAGATAAAGGAACGAGAGAAGCTGAAGGAGATACTGGAGAAAATATCCAAGGTTGTTACAGAGGGCGATGTTATGTGTGGTTCTTTACATCAGCGGGCTACAAAGTGTAGTCACCTCTTCAAGCTAGTCAATGAATGGGTTATTCTGATTGAGCATCGCACTAAAACAATGGAGGTCCGAGCCCAAATCCGACTGATGAACCAGGAGGTGAAGTTGATCACCAATCCCATTGAGCTGAGTGCTAAATTTTATGAATCCAACAGGATGATGAACGCCTAGATGATTTGTATGAAACCAATTGGGCTGCCAAGAAGGAACGCTGGGAGTTCAATCCAACAGTCCAGAACACCTATGTCAATATCTAAAAACTTGAGATAGTGGCAGAATCCTAATGGAAAACAATGATGGACACGAAGCACTCAATATCGAATGTTAATGGAACACAAGAATTCGTTGTTGGAGCTTTGATCCCATTGCACAAATGGAAAGATCATGTCGATCAATATGATATTTTTAGGTATAAGGAAGTTTAAATCGTCCCTAATTTGGACCCTCAGTTTGAGGGGGATGAAATAAGGAAGCATTGACTTGACTCGAGGCGATTCAAGGGTTGTGGTCAAGGCCCTATTGGACCCTTAGTTTTGAAAGTTCCATATTTGTGATAGTTATAGTGTGTTGGGGAAAAAAAAAGCACACTAGTAGAGGATCCAAGTAACAGAAAGTGATAGATTAGAGTGCCAACAAGGAAAGTGGTTTTCTTCTAGTTGGAAGGAAAAATAGAAAGTGTTAGAACATTCTAGTAAAAACCAAGAAGATGTGGAATCAAGAAGCTACAAAAGATGAATCAAGAAGTTCTGCAGAAAGCTATAAGACAAGGACTTATGAAACATGATAAGGTTGCTACAAATGTTGATGTTGATACTGCTGTTGATGGTATTATTACTGATATTGATGCAAAAGTGGTTGTTTCTCAAATAACTTCTATTATTATTGATGTGGTTGATGTTCAATTCTAGAACCTTGAGTTGTCTCAACCCTGGTTTTATGAACTGAGAGTTGTATCTGTAATGTATATAGTCTTATCATTGTTTCCAAGGCTATGATAAAACCAAGAGAAAAATGTAATTATAGACCTTCCTCTCATCCGTGATCCAACTATTGTATACTCACCTATTATATCTGGGTAATGAAAATATGAGAAATGTTATTTGGGGCCTAAAAATTTGTTTAATTGTGTGTGAATGCTAAGATATTCATCTGCATAAGTGTTATCTCTGTTTCTCTTAGTTCTTCAGTTAATACTTGGGAATACTCTCACTAAAGGAATTTTTCCACGGGCTATGCATTTGACTCTTCCATTCTGGTTATGTTGTATGTGTATACTCTTTTATACTCATGTGATTAGATCTGTTTGGGTTGCAATACTCCCACCTAGGTGTGCGATTTGACTCCCTTCACTCTCACAATAGTCTTGGTTGCACTTCGAGTGAGACCTCCTTCCCTTATGGAAGGTTGAAAGTGCCAGCGCTACTAGACTACAATGGTACCTTTTTTGGTAAATTCAAAGAACCCGGTCTCCAATATTGTGCCAACAAAGGTATACACTTTCAATACAAGGAGATATGTAGTGGAAGACATATAATTTTTCAATAGTCTAAGATTCATGTGGATTGGCAAAACTATACTTCATCGGGGTTATGAGACATGCTTGTGGGGATTACTATCAAATAGTTCAAGGGAGATCTGGCATATGGATGTTCGATATAATACCTTTATGAGGATTATGAGACATTTCAAGTGGAACAGGGAGTAAATTGAAGGAGTCTTACTCATCCAAGCATTTTTTTCAAAGACGAATCCTCTGAAGAATGTATGTATCTATTTTTAGTTATGTCAATGCGTTTTTTATTTAAGTGAGTTTTGTTCTTTAGTGGTGTAAGCCTCAAGAGGGAGTGTTATATTACAGGGATTACTTACGTAATAATGTCAATTTGTTAGGAATTAAGTTATTATTGGATATTGGTTGAGATAATCACTCAACCACCTCTTCTTGAATAAGAAGTAGTTAGATATTATAACCATTCACAATCTATATAAATGATACATACGCTATTGTAATGATCAACCGAAGTTAATATTGAATATCTTATTTGATTTCCTCTCATTCATTATTCTTTGTTTATCATGTATGAATCATAGTCTATATTTCTTATATATGACACAATCCTATCATCCCCAAGTTGAGTAGATAGTTTTTATGTAGGTTTTTAATTTGAAAAATTGAATAACATGAGAAAAATATTAAAAATGGCACAATCATAAAAATACCATCTAATGGAAATAGAATGGCATGAAGACGTTAGTAATGGGGAGTAGAGCATAATATTTTAATGTAATTTATGGTTACATCCTTAATTCTAATTGTAATTGATGTAAGTGATGGTTACATATTGTCAAATACCACTAGGGCAATTGGAATTCGAGGGTTTCATTCTGTAATATGGCCAAGGTTTGAAACTCATGTTAGTCAGGAGGAGACACCCAAAAAAATCCATCCATGTTAAGGGTTGGTGTGGCCTAGGCTAGGTGATCCAAAAAGGATCCAGATAAGGCTAAGAACAACTCAGAACTCACATATGAAACTCAAGATGCTAAGAATGGCTTCAATAGACAAAGAAAGGGAAAAAATTCAAAGTTCCAAAAACTTAGTGAAAATGACATGATCATGAAGAGCATGTCACAAGATTTATAACGGTGAAAATGGATCATCAAATAGAGTTATAGATTGAAATATATTCTCGGTCAAAGTTTGGTCAACCTAGCCTAGTCAGTAGGGGATGAGTCAACATCCGTACTGCTGACATCAACATCCGTACATTACACGTGGAAGGAGAATGAAGGTGACACATGGCATTCTGACATCAGCATGATGATGTGGCAGCACCAGAGGCTGCCATGTGTCACCCAGTTTTGGCATTTTTGGACTGATCTGTGGACCAATCGGATCGTGCCACATGGCAGTCTATACGCTGACGTGGCATGTTGACTTGTGTTGGTTATCTCTTCTTATATACTGTCTGAGTTATTGACCAAGGGTTCATGTCTTTCAGGTTTCCAACAAAGCCTCTAAAACTATCGGCCCTCTTGGTAAACCAGAAGGCAACACAACACACACATTGCGCTGCGCAGTCTCACCCGAGATAGCTTTAATGGGTGGCTGCAAGACTCAGGTGTTTACAAACTAGGATTGAATATGATATATGAGATCTCAACCATTGAACCATTATTAGAATCGACAAATGCAACCTACTATTATTCACGTCTGTGCCGTAAATATCATAGCTTATTCCCTCAATATCACAACAACATTAAAAAAAGTAATATAATCACTCATTCATTCAGTAATCACAATAAATAACTACTGAAAAGAGGATAAATATATGCATGCATTCACAAAATTACATAGATATTACTGTGGTTCACCCCCTCTTAGGCTACGTCCATAAAGATTTGGCTCTTGGCTCTTTTATTATGATAGTTTTGCATCTACATCGCCGTGTTCTTACAACTCTCCTCAAATGGGTAAGATCTATATGAGGTGAACTAGATCACACTAGGCTCCTCAAACTGTGATCTAATCCTCAAGATATACCTTCTCTCATCTCCTCTAGCTCAATAGCTTACAAAGCAGTTCATACAGCAAAATGTAAACCCGATTACTAACTAAGTCGGAACAACTACAAAATCTGTGAATCCTCTATAATACCTCAGTATCAGTATTTTTACATTTTTGGCTCTTCAGACATTATAATACATTACCAAAAACCTAACCCTACTGACATTAGGTTTTCCTCTCATGTGCACGTGTTGTTCTTCCTTCCATCTTTCGCTTTCCTTATGCATGCTTTCTTGCATGCGCACGTGCTGTGTTTCCTTCCAGCTGTTGCTTCACTCTTTGCATTCTTTATTTCCCCATGATCATCCATATTTCCACTTTGGCCTACTAAAAACAGGCCCCCAACACTGACATGTGGCTTGTCCTGAGCCACGTAATCCTTTTGATCTTCCTTGATCTCCTTGGTGATCATCTAGAACTTTTCCTTGAGTTCTGCTGCATGTGTCTGTGCCTGCACAGTCTTCTCCTTGATTGTGTCCACTACCTGGACTACAAATTCATCGCTGATCAATCCTGCACAATGTGCCTGGGTCTATGCTATCTGTGTCTTAGCTTCCTCTGCTTGTTCCAGGACTTCTGCTACCCGCTCTTGTAATGGTTCCATTTGAGCTTGCCTCTCTTGTTTCTGGGTTTGCACAGTGATTATCTTTGCCTGCAATCTCTTCATGTCCTGCATCCCTTTGACGCATTATATAATTGGTATTGTCTTCTGCTTCTACTTGAGCTCTTATATCGTGACACTGATCCTTTATTCTCCCATGTCCCATTTGTGGACCTATTGATCCTCCTCCAACCTGGTCCAAAGCTACGCTACTTTATCAAACAAGTCAGCTGCTGTGATGACCTACTGCTCTATCTCCTATAGCTGCGCTATTGCTTCCTTCTTCCTTTTATCCTTGAATACTATTGGAGTGGTTGGTATGAGTTGTTCTTGGAGATCCTTGATCTCCTTCCAGTATTGATCAATTTCCTATGCAATCCGATCAATCTTTTCTACCGCTTTCATTTCCTCACTCTGCGCGGCCTGTGCAATCTTCTGATAAGTTCCTGCCACTTTCTGCTCCAATCCTTTTATGCTCTCACTTTCCTCCTGGGTCTCAGATTTAGCCTTCTCATATACTATTTCTAGTGTGTCTCGCTTCTTTGTTGCCTGCTTCAATTTGGTTAAGTCTCTGAGTGCGTGAGACTGTACCTCATGGTTTACGCTCACTTGCAACTTGTGTAACACCCCTGATGGTATCCTTGTCAACACAAGTTGGATTTGGATTAAGTCCTTCAAGGGTGTTTGCCCCACAATTTTATCCATGCGCAACATACTAGGGTCGATGTGGAATGTTACGTGTGGCTACAATATTTCCTGGATTAACTCTTATTCTTATTCCTGCACTCTTCCTTCTATCTACGGTGTTGATGGTCGATTTCCCTACTTCTTGCTATCGACCCTTCCCCAATATGCTTGATGAGCTACCGCATGTCTGCCAACTCCTCTTGGATCTTTCTCCTGTGGTGTGAAACATGGTCGAAGTCCTCAGATAGACAATCCTGGATCATTCTGGTGATCATTTCCCCATCATCATTTGTGATTGTATATCTTAACGGTCTTCATTGTGCCTTTGATTTCTTCCGTGCACCTCCTGTCTACGTGGCTGGTCTCTTATTCCCCCTTGGTTCCTGTGTGTCGGTATTTGTTGTTGTCTCTTGCGCAGGCTCGACCTGTTGTTGCTGCTCCTTGGCTGGATGTGTACTCTCCTTCTTCCCCTTGGGGTTCCTATCTTCTTTGGCCCTTTATTTGTCTGTTTTGTCTTACCTTGGCCTGTTCTTAGTCTCTTGGGTACTTGGATTTATGGAGGCTACGTTTCTCCCTGCTCTGCCTCTTCTTCTACTATTCTTTCTGGTACTTCCTAGGTAATGGCTAGGATTCTCCATTCATCGACCCATTCGCTGATGACCATGTCAATTCCACCCTCAGTGATGCAGTAGCGCATCTGTAGCCACTGTTTATCTGGATCCTTCCTTGCCTGTATCCACATTGCATGTTGTGTGGCCTGGAACATGGCGATGTCTACATATCCCATGAAATATTCTGGTATGATTCTCCACATCTTGGAGATGGATTCCTATAGGTCGTGTAGGTATCCTTCAAAGATGGATCCGTTCATCCTCTTGTGACTAGCGCTCGCCATCGACTTTAACAGTGAATACCTCTTTCCCTGGTTTGGTTTGGGTCTGATACAAAAAGTTACGTACCCTTGTTCCCTCCGGCCCATAAAGGCTATGAGTGTGATCAACCATGAGTAGTGAAAATCTGTTCGTAGATCCTGCACATCCTTGGAGTCATCCAGGAACAAGTTCAAGAGGTATGACTCCTAGCTCATTAAGGTGCCTTCTGTGCACTAGGCTACAACTGCAACAACTCCAACTGATACTTCCTCCCTGCGACATTTTCTTAGCAGCTTGCAAGCTAAGAATTTTACGCCCAATTATTTGGCTGCATCATTGATCCTCTTGATGAATATCCCTCTTGTCCCCCTGTCGGTGCCATATTTCTTCTTCATCTCTTATGCTAGCACTTTCTCCTTGGTTTTTTCATCCAAAAATAACGCGAGGTCCATTCCTCGAATTGGTAACACTATTATGTTCGCAATAAGCTCAACATATATGGGGACGAGATTTTCCAACCATATATCCCCTCCATGTGTGATTGCTAGCAGCTGTTTGACGCATGCGGTTGCGTGCTGACCTCTACCAAAATGTGGTAAGTTCAACAGACCTGAAATTCCCGTTTTCTGTTGCCCATCTGCCCACTGAAGTGGCTGCTCGATCGGTTTGCTAACCCAATTTGTGCCTGTAGTTTGGATAAAGACCCTCTTCACAAGTTCTAGAAACTTGGCTTCGTCTGCTACATCATGGTTAGAGTATTTGAGCTTCCCGATATGAAACAATATATTTGGTCCTAGCTGTACCCTGTCTAGTATGCGCGATAGAATGATTTGTACTGCAAGTTTCTTGCAAGGTGACCTGGGTATATGTATATTGTCTTTCTTCACTGATGGTGGCTGGATTGAAGTTCCAACGACTTCCTGTTGTTCCTCTATATACCATTCCAGCCAAGCTGAGACATCTTCAACCGTCTCCCCTGTTGGGTGGTCTGAGATGGTCGTTTGAGACTCATCTGGCTCAACTATTGTTGCCAGCTTCAATGTCGTGCCATTAACTTTCAGATTTGCTTCTGTATTCTTTGGTTGCACCTCCTTTAGGGTTTTTTCTTCCTAGTTCTATGGCTCCTATGCCACTGTTGGCCTATCTACATTCATGGCTTCTACTGCTGGCTGTTGGATTTCCTCTAGTATTGGCGTGGATTGTACTGGTATCGTCTCTAGGGATGGGATTTCATCGATATTGATGATCTCCGGTGGTTGTTGTTCACCTTCTTCCGCCTATCCTCGTGAATTGGTTTGAACTATGGTTTTCCTGGCGGTTTGGCTCGCTTCTGCTTGCTTAGGCAGTTCCATGGTGGTGATTGTCAAGTGTCTGCTGGATTCGAATGGTCTCTGTGATGTCTGTGAACTCACACTATTCTATTTAGCCTCTGTTGCTCTGTGTCTATTCTCTTTTCGTGAATAGACTATTGGCTCCCTCGCCTTGTGTTGTATGGCTTTCCCATGAAGTTTGTCAAGGATGCTTCCTTGATTATGGGTTTAATGTACCTTGATTATTGGTTCAATGCATATTTAGTGGTTTCGTACTTGCCATTACTCCTACTTTGCCATGTTTTGTTGGCACAATTAATGTGGCGTCCCATCAGTCATCACCGTCCTTTAATTCCACCTAGTGCTGTCCTGTCGTCCAACTTTTTCTGACTCTGCTTTTACCCCTTGTTTCCCTTTGGATGTGACTGTTGTCTTTCTCCTCACTGAGTTTGTGTTTCCAACTTTGCATGGCCTTTCAGCCTCTAGCGCCTTGCGCCCTCTTTGGTTCTTTTTCACTATATATATCTATATCTATATCTATTTCTATATCTATCTATCTATCTATCTATCTATNTATATATATATATATTACTGTGAGGTGGGTGGTCAGCTGTCTTTGTATAGCTTCAATCGACTCCCATTGATCATCCCTCTAAGTTCTGTGCTTGATAAATATCTTAACTGTACAACTCCTCCATCTGTGACAGATTTTACTTCGTATGGTCCTAACCAATGTATTCTGAGCTTTCCCGGGTGCTGAAACAATTTGTTGTCATACATCAGTACTAGATCTCCTTCCTTGAACGTTTTCTTCTTGATGTGTCTATCGCGCCAATCTTTGTCTCTTTCTTTCTCAACTTGTTGGTGTAATCCTACCAAGATTCGGTCTTCCTCCGTGGTTAGTAACTAATTCAGTCTCTCTTGTACTGCTCCTCGTTCTATCATTTGTGTGATCGCTGCTATGCGCAAGCTTGGTACTAAAAATTCTAGTGGCACCACTACTTCTTGGCCATAAACTAGTTTAAAGGGCGTGTGCCCCATCAAATTTTTTCACGTAGTCCTGTATGACCATAATACTGCTGGTACTTTGAGGTCCCAATCATCCCTGTTGATGTTGCAAATCTTTGTCAACGCATTCTCTAGAATTGTGTTGAAGGCTTCCACTGTGCCATTTACCTGCGGATGATACAATGTGCTCTTCTGGTGATGGAATTCAAATTCTTCAGTCACAACGCTGATGGTACTGTTTATGAAGTGAGTTCCTTAGTTGCTCATCAAAATTCTCAGGCACCCAAATCTAGTAATGACTTGTTCAAATAGAAAGTGTGCTGCTATTTCTGCGCTGCAATCCTTCACTAGTGCGGCTTCCGCCCATCTTGTTAAGTATTCCGTCATGGTGATAATGCACCTTTCTCTTGTTCTTTTTTCTGGTGGGTTGATTCATCCCAAAAAATCTATTTCCCACTTGTCAAATGCTTGTAATGTTACTTTTGGTCATAATGGCATCTCATCCCTTCTGTTGGGTTTGCCTACCCTTTGACAAACATAGCATGTTTGACAATATTCCTTTGAATCTCTATGAATCGTTGGACACCAAATTCCTGCATGCAATACCTTCTGCACGGTAGCTTTACCTACATAATTCCCTCCTACTATTCCCTTGTGGTATTTCACTAAAACTTTTGGTCTTTCATGCTCTAACACATATCTTCGCAAGATGCTATTTACAGCCATTTTGTATAGGTGTACTACAATTAGTTGATAGTCGGCAAAACAAACTACCAGGTTTTTCTTCTGCGTGGTGATATATTCTTACAACATAGTACCTATACTCAAGTATTGAATGATATCTATGGAGTATTCATCAACAATCTGTACTAAGAATAACTGTGCATCCAGAAAGTTGTCTTCTAAGTTCATAGGTTCTTCTCCATTTGTGACCCTTGATAGGTGATTAGGTCCTGTGTTCAATTTTCCTAGCTTGACTATTACTTCAAAGTCAAATTCTTGGAACAATAGTAACCATTGACAAATTCTCCCCCCCAACACTAGCTTGTTGACTAGGTATTTCAGGATTGAGTGATCTGTGAATATCTTAAAGTGTTTTCCCAATAAGTAATGCCAGAAATTTTGAAGTGCATAGACCATAGCTAGGCCTTCTCTTTTGGTCGTGTTATAGTTCTGTTCGGAGTCTGATAACTTTCTTCTCGCTAATTCTATCGGGTGATCCAAGTCTCCCACTCCTGGCTGTGCCAAGATATCTCCAAGTGCTATAGATGATGCATCTATATCCACATGGAATGTCTTCTCCCAGTCTAGAAATACTAATATCGGTGTGGTGACAATGTTTTCTTTCAGGGTATCCTGAATGTGTTGACACTCGTCATTCCACTAAAACTTTGCATCCTTTCTTAACAACTTTTCCATCAGTGCAATGATCTGCGCATATCCTTTGATAAATTTCCTGTAGTATCCTGTGTGTCCCAATGTCGCTCTCAGCTGATGGACTATTTTTGGTGCTGGCAAGTTAATAATTACTACGATTTTTGCAGGATCTACTATCAAACCTTGTTTTCATACTATATGGCCCAATAGTATCCCAAACGATGGTCCAAATATACATTTCTTTATGTTTAGTGATATCTGACACTGTCTACATCTTTCTAGCATTAGGCATAAGAATTCTACATGATTTTTCAATAAACGATAGACCATCCAATCATCCAGGTATACTTTGAGAAACTGGTGGATGAATTCCTTAAACACATCAATGCCTACTCTGCAAAAGATTGTTGGTCCATTCTTCAGTCCAAATGGCATGACTGTGTATTGGTAATATCCCCATTCTGTCTTGAATGTGGTCTTGTATCTATCCTCCTGTGCTATCTTGATCTGATGGTAACCTGAGAATCCATCAGTAAATGAATAAGCTTCATGTCCTCCTACATTCTCTAACACCTCATCCGTGAAAGGTGTAGGGAATGGGTCATGTAGGCATGCATCGTTCAATTTTATTAAGTCGATGCATATCTTGATCCCTCCTTATTTCTTGTCATGTACTACCATCAGACTTATCCATTCTGAATCCTCAACCAATTCTATGATGTCGGCTTCGAGCATCTTTTCGATCTCAGCTTTGACTTTCTGTTTTTATATGGGGTTTAGTCTATATGGTCACTATCAAATAGGTCTTGCTTCAGGTCCGAGTGGTATCTTCATCTCCCCTAATTCTCCTACTATACCCTTCATCTCTGTAAGGTTGTCGGAAACAAGTCGTTGTATTTGTGCAACAACTCTGTGATGCTTTCTACTATTTGCTCATCCCAGTAGTCTCCAATGCTAGCCATTTTGGGATGCTCGACTGTCCCAATGTTAACTTTCTTTTCTTTGATCGGCACAGAAATGACTTTTGATTCTATGGGTGGGCCTTCCACATCTCTTTCTCCTTCTGCTTCTTTGATATGAATATCGCACAAATCATCTTTATCCGGTGCTTCCTCTTGCACATGGTAGCATGACAACAGTTCCTTAACTGTCTGTTTATTCCTTTGTTGCTCTTCTATGATAACTTCTATATCTAGTTCTTTGATACATATTACTCCTCTTATCTATTTTAGAGATGCATCTATGTTTGGGTTTTCATTTTCGAATGAAAATGTGACGATAAAATTCTGTTGCAATGTTGTCCATGTTGCAGTTCCTTTGCACAACTCCTGGTCTGTATACCAGTTCATTGGTATGCCCTCTAGAGTGTGTATGAAGTGATGAGGCCATTCCTCTGGGGGTGTCATTTTCCATAGCGTTCTACACACCTCCACATGTTCTGCTGGTGCCCCGTGTCCATCATACTTCTGTTGTTTGTTGTTTTTCTTTTCTGTGCCAAACCTTATGCGTAGTAGCCTCTTACATTGGTACCAATCTATGATGGTCTCCTTGTGCGCACCCCACCATCTTGTAGGTGTGGCCTTGAGTGGTATATCAAGTGCTAACAGTATCGGGTTCTCTAACACTGCATCTTCATACTATGTCAAGAATGTTTCCAAATCGTTTATTCTGTGGAAACTGGGTGTTTCTTTGATTTCCGTGCCTATCCATCTTACTACGTGGTTTATTCTTTCACATCTTCTTGTGGATACTTCGTGTATCCTTTGCTACCAATTCTCTAAACCAGTGTCTAAGTATTTTGCACATGAAGTAATACTCCTCCAACTTAGTACCCCATCCGCAGTTGGGTTTACATAATCCTCATTGCACGTAGTTTTTATATACAACTGACTGATTTCCTCTAAGTCTAGGCAAGTAGGTTCTACAAACCTCTCCCCTTCTAATGGGTCTAATGGCGCGATGACCTTGTATTCACCTGACTAAAATTTCATTTTCCTGGTCTTCAAATTGATTATGGCCTGGTTGTCAAATGCCCAATCTAGCCCAAGCAATGTCGGGTAAGGTGTTGTGCCATCCACTATTTCAATGAGTTCAAAGTCTACGTTAGTGCGCACTCCATTGAGATCTACTGTCACTCCTTTCAATCTACGGATTGGTAGGACTCTATGCTGGTTTGCCAATTTTAATTGAACAAGTGAAAATCCTAATGTTGGCTCTCCCATGCACTGCCATGTCTTCTTTGGTAATACATTAACTTTAGATCCTAGATCTAGTATAATGTCTCCCATATTGAAATCTCTGATGTTATCATTCAGTTTGAACTCCCTACTGGTTCTTCTTATCGTGTGCAGGTGATTGATTGTCTTTGGTTCTATCTTTCCTTCTGTCTCAATGCTACATTTTTCTAGTATGTTTTTCAATATTTTCAAAGATGATGGATCACTTAATACCTTTACACATGATTGGAGAAATCCTTTGATTGTACTTACTTGTCTCGTGGGTTTCATCCCATTGGTATGATCCAATGATGGTGACATCTCGTATTCTGGTGCTTCCTTTTTATGCTGCGCAGTTGAAGTCAACGCTATGTCCTCCTTCTGAAATTATTGTCTGGCTTCTTTAAGTATCTCCTTTTCCTTCTATGCGTCGAACTGCTTCCTTGGTTTAGTGTTCTTCTTTACCCATTGATTCTGCGTTGGTTCTTGTCAAACTACGTCAGTTCCTGTTTTGGCTCCTCCACGAGTAACTATGTTGATGTCCCGTGCTTCATCCCTTGCTTCAGCCGAAATCCACTGAACATTTTGGTTGTTATGATTCCTCTTCTCCTGAATATTTACTAGTAGTGTCACACATTCTTTTGTGTCATGATCTGATGCGCGAAAATACATACAATTCGTCGGTGGAAGCATACATTCCCTTTCATAATGTCCCAGTTGTTGACAATTGTGACATGTGACTGGTCCTCTACCTTGTCCTCTACTTCCTCTGGCTTGTCCTCCTCCTCTGTAGCCTACTTGATCACCTCTTGGTGCATTATACTGAGGTGCCTGATTATACTGCGTGGCATTGTACTGAGGCTATGTCATATTGTACTGTGAATGCGCGTTATTGTATGGTGGCTACACAATATTATACTGCTGCTCCGCAAAGTTGTATGGAGCTGGAACTTGATTAAATTGTGGTGCTGCTTTCCCAGTCATCATTCATTCCTATACTCTATATGCATTTGATGTCCTTTCTCACATCAACTCCATAGTTCTACAATATTTGTCGTCGTGGCCCACTGAATTGCAAAAGGTGCAATATGAGCTTATTGGGACTATCTGGTATTTCTGCATCATCGTGCAGTGATAAGGGTCATGACCCGGTTTCTTTCATATTTCACACCATAGTCCTCCTGGTGGTAACATATTTGGAATTCCTGTTGCCATATACTGTGTGAACGTTGGGCATTCGTTCTTATGGTGGCATTCCATCCTGCACGTGGTACACCAAACAACTTCTCGTTTTTCCTTGTTCTTATATTGGTTCAGCTGAAACGTGAGATTCTTCAAATCCTCCTTTAGTTCTTCGATAGCTAGGTCTCTCTACTGGTACTGGTTTTCTTCCAGTTGATGAGATGCCTATAGATCCTCTTACTACATCTGAAATTTTTGTTGTCGTAAAGGGTATTTTAAGTGTGGGAGTAGTGAGTTGACAAACAGGTGTTGATGCTGCATCTCAGTCATGAGATATTTTAACTTTACCTTCAGTCGCTTGAATCTCTGATCAATCTCCCATACAGACTCTCTTGGTTTCTGTCTTATTTCGATCATCTCCTTCATGTACTGATCCTTTGAGCTTGGCTTCTGGAACTCATTTATCAATAAATTCTTAATGTTTGCTAATGTCCTTGTCATCCCCGGGGCACTATTTGTGTCTAGACTCATGTACTAGTCTAGTGCGCGGTCTCTTAACATAATAGCTAGCTACACAATTTTAGTATCTCCATCAATGATCTATTTTTCTTCCTAGATATTTGCACAAACAAACAAATGCTTCTCAGGGTCTTCTGCTGCTTCTCCCCGAAATTTTGGTAATCTGATGGTGGGATCGTGTCCTGCCATCCTAAATGCTGAACTACTACCTCTGTGAGGTGTAGATACATGACTAGTGTTGCATGAACTGGCTCCTCTAGTTGTTGTTCCTTATGTAGATGTACTTCCTACTATCTGGCTACTTCCGAACTTCAGTTGTCTAAATGGTGGTGTTCTCTTTGGTGTATTAGTCGCACATGGGTTTATGAGTTCCACACTGACATTAATATAGAAAGGATGGCTTCCTTCTCCTCCTGCTCTTGGACCTCTCGTCATCCTCTCATATTTTTCATGCAAGATTTCCTCAATATTCTCCACAGCCTAGAGATCCTCTACCTCTTCCTCATCACTTGCCAAGCCTTCCCTCACGGCTATGACTCTCTTCTTGGTATTCCCCTTGTATTGGTAGGGTACTCCGCTACGCATCTTTCCCGTTGACGCCAAGATCCACTTGATCTGGTTGTCATCCATCATGATTGGGTCCAAGGGTTCCTCCTTCTTGCCCTTATCCTTTCTTCCTTCCATTTTTCCTCTTTCTGTCAATGCTTCCCCCCTTCCCCCATGCACATAGAGAAGTTTAGCTGTCTGATTCCATTTTCATTACACCTTTGTTATATAGCAATATCTTAATAGAAGTATACAATGATCGAATGTACCTTCCTCAAGGTCCGCGTAGAAATTCTTACTACGTTGCGCTGTATGACTTCATTGTGTCAACTACAAACTCTATTATAAACCCTGCCACAATACTGTCAAGCCAAAAGTCTACTACGCGAGTGAAATTTTTGTTCACCTGTTGTAACTACTCAATCTGTACTGAGGTCCAATCTAACTGTTGAAACCGGTTCGTCGCATGGTTATTCTTCAACCTTAGTATCTTGATTCCATGGTCTCAACATTCCCTTCTAATGGCTCATTGGTCTCTGCCCTAACCTTTTCTTAATCTGCCTCCAACAAATGTTTGACTTATCTTATCTACTCAATCCTCTCTTGTTCCTACCAATGACAACGAAACAATTTGTTGGTTATCTCTTCTTCTATAATTTCTGAGTTATTGACCCAGGGTTCATGTCTTTCGGGTTTCCAACAAAGCCTCTAAAACTATTGGCCCTCCTCGTAAACCAAAGGCAACAAAACACATAGAATGCGCTGCGCAGTCTCACCCGAGATAGCTTTAATGGGTGGATGCAAGAATCCGGTGTTTACAACCTAGGATTGAGTATGAGATATGATAGCTCAACCATTGAACCATTATTAGAACTGGAAAATTCAACCTACTGTTATTCATGACTGTGCCGTAAATATCATAGCTTATTCCCTCAATATCGCAACAACATTAACACAAGCAATATAATCACTCATTCATTCAGTAAGCAAACCAAATAAATACTGAAAAGAGGATAAAGATATGCATGTATTCATCACAATACATAGATATTACCATGGTTCACCCCCTCCTGGGCTACGTCCACAAATATTTGGCTCTTGGCTCTTTTATTATGATAGTTTTGCATCTACAACGTCGTGCGCTTACAACTATCCTCAGATGGGTAAGATCTATATGAGGTGAACTAGATTGCACTAGGCTCCTAAGCCTGTGATCTAATCCTCAATATCTACCTTCTCTTGTCTCCTCTAGCTCAACAACTTATAAATCACATAGAAAAATGTAAAACCGATTACTAACTATGTCAAAACAACTACAAAATCCATGAACCCTCTATAATACCTCAGTATCGATATTTTTACATCTTTGGCTCTTCAACCATTACAATACATTACAAAAACCCTAACCCTACTCACTTTATGTCTTCATCTCATGTGCGTGTGTTGTTATTCCTTCTAGCTGTCGCTTTCCTTGTGCATGATTTCTTGTATGCACGCGTGTTGTGTTTCCTTCCAGCTGTTGCTTCACTCTCTGCATGCTTTCTTTCCCCATGATCATCCTTATTTCCACTTTGTCCTGCTGCCAACAACTTGGTAGGTGGAAATGTGGACCAGTGAGAGGCCACCACGTGGCCCAATCAGAGGCTGGCTTGTGGTAGGCGGGAAATTCCCAAGGATGGCCCGTGAGCAAAAATTTAAAAAAAATTAGTTTGGTGGGTCCGCCAAATGTGGCGGACTATGCCAAACTTAGACATTATTAATCGTTTGGTTATGGAGATAGTGCCACTGCTAAACTGGAGGAACCACCTATGTGTAAATATATATATTTTAACAAATACAAATCCCAAAAGGGGATGATGTGGGTTTGACCTCAAAACCTCCTCCCACATAAGCGCTTTAACATATTCGCCGTAACCAACAGGCCGTAGACTATACATTGTAACCAACAACCAAAAAAATTATTAATTGTTGCATCCACCCAACCATGAAAGGGAGGCGTGCGTATAGTATGACCATTTTTGTATGGAAAATGATGCAAGTACAATCATTAATGCAGGTTGTAGAGGGCACAAAAACCGAGACAAATTTCTTCTTGGGCCTGAGAGTGCTAGAGTCAAATCGAGGCATGGAGATAGTAATTTTGTGTAATTCGATGCCACGAATTCAATGGTGCTGTCTGTTTTCTAATCTGAGCATCATTTTTGCAGCTTGATTTTAGAATGAAGTATACTTATGTATTTTACCAAATTCTTTTGCTGAGTTAATGAAATAGTGTACCCATTTGAGAGAAGGACCTGGAGATGTAGTCCACCAGGGATGAACTCCGTTATCAAGTTTTTGTGTTCATATTTGATTCTTATGTCTCTTCATTTTTGAGCTTTTCCTTCTTTAATGGTGTGCTTTAATTTATGCTCTTTTAATGCAATTCTTTATAAGTCACTCAATGAAAAGATCTGGGATCATGTTGGTATTAGAGAAATAGTCTTTGACTTGAATTATTGAGTGTGAATGTTTACTAGGGACAAACATAAGCAGGGTGAAGGAACTCTTAATACTTTCAATCCCGAAGTTGGATGTGCATCCCGAAGAAAGAAAATGGTAGAAGAGGACAAGCGTGATGAACATGAGAAAAAATTTCACATGGTCTTTTATCACATGTCAGAAATGGTTGAACGGATGCATGGAGATTACGAGAAGAGGATAAAGAAGAAAGGGAAGGAAAAGGAAGCACATGCAGATGATGATGATTCGGTAAATGAAGGGGATGGAGGGGACCCTCCTGAGCCTTTGTCTTCACCTTCGATTTCTATTTCTTCTTCCTCTGAGCATTCTCATCATTCTAGCCATAAAGTCTCTTTTAAGAAACCGTTATTAAAGCTTTATGTAAAATTTTATTTACCTATTTTTAATGGATATGCTAATCCCGAAAAGATAGATAATTGGATCCGATAGGTTGAAGTGTATTGTCATGTTCAACATATTGATGAAGAATAAGTTAAAGTGAAACTAGCTTCTCTTCAGTTGGAAGGCATCTCTCTCGTATGGTGGGAGAGAAAGCTTCAGGACAAAAGTAAGTGTGGTAATATTCTTTCCTCATGGTCGGAATTTAAATCAACGATAAGGAAGCAATTTTATCCATTAGGGCATTTACATAAAGAAATGATGGAATGACAAACTTTAAGGCAGAGTAAAGGTCAAACTGTACAAAGTTTTATAGAAGAATTTAGGAACAAATCTCTTGCATCGAACATTCCTTTGGATTCTTATGAAACTTTAATTAAGTATATTGGTGCACTGGACAGTTATATTCGTCATAATTTTCTCTTATTTAACCCCACTAGTCTTGACAAAGTTTGTGTGCAAGCCACTCACCTTGAGAACAGGGGGAAACATGTTCAAGAAGATCCCATGAAGAAACCTTCCAATATCCCACATAAAACTTGTAAGAAGTTTAAAATGAAGGAAATGAAGACCGTCACAATAACAAGAGGAGGAAATCCATCTTGCACTCATTGCAAGAAAAGAGGTCACGATGAAGAACACTGTTGGAAAATACATCCAAAAAATAAACCGAAACAATTCTGTGGAAAGGGGAAGAAAAAAAATGTTGCTACAGTGCAACAAGATCTTGGTTCCGATTTAGGAGATGAAGGAAAGATCACAATGGTTGGATTACAAGGTAAAGATTCCCTTCATGCTAGTTCAAGTTCCAATAATGAATATCATGTTGTTGAATGAAAGAGGAATGAATTATTTCACATAAGGGTTGTATCTAAACACACTAAGATAGATACATTATTTGATCCGGGTTCCCAAGTAAACTTAATATCTGAAGAACTTGTCAAGAATATTGGTCTTGAAACGAAACCGCATCTGAAGCCTTATCCTCTTGGTTGGGTATGTGATAAAGCAAAAATTAATGTCACCAAACAATGTAGGGTTATATTTGCTATTGCTTCACAGTTGATTGACAAAGTGGATTTGGATGTTGTACCACTTTATATATGTGGCTTAGTGTTGGGAAGTACTTATCTTTATGATAGAAAAATAATCTTCTTTCGTCATGAGAAAAAATACCACCTTACTAAAGGGGGAGTGAAATATATTGTTAGAGCTCACAACATGAGGATAAATACAACACTTGTTAGTGCAGGGAAAATGAAAAGACTCATAAACACTAATAAGAGATATGTACTCATGGTCTTAAGAGAGAAATATACTGGGACATCCGATGCTTTCCAAGGATGTGATCCATCTCATAAAAATGAATTAATTGATATTGTTTCTAAGTATGATGATATTTTTCAGGAACCAGATGGATTACCTCTTTAGAGGGAAATCCAACATGAGATA
>JASDQU010102431.1:234814-246300 GCA_032191745.1 Picea mariana
ATATTGTAACAAATACAAATCCCAAAAGGGGAGGTCGTGGGTTTGACCTCGAAACCTCCTCCCACACAAGCACCTTAACATATCTGCTCTAACTAACAAGTCGCAGACTATACATTGTAACCAACGCCCAAAAAAATTATTAAATGTTGCATCCGCCCAACCACCAGAGGGAGGCGCACGTACCGTACGACCATTTGGGTACGGAAAATGATGCAAGTACAATCATTAATGCAGTTTGCAAAGGGCAAAAATATCGAGACAAATTTCTTCTTGGGTCTAGGAGTGCCAGAGTCAGATTGAGGTGTGGAGACAATCATTTTTGGGCAATTCAAAGCCACGAATTTAGTGGTGCTATCTATTTTCTGATTTGAGCATTATTTTTGTAGCTTGATTTCAGAGTGAGGTATACTTATGTGTTTTACCAAATTCTTTTGTTGAGTTAATGAAAGAGCCTACCCATTTGAGAGCAGGACCCAAAGACGTAGTCCACCAGGGAAAAACTACGTTATCAAGCTTTTGTGTTCAGATTTGATGCTTATGTCTCCTCATTTTTGAGCTTTTCCTTCTTTAATGGCGCACTTTAATTTATTCTCATTTAATGCAATTCTTTATAAGTCACTTGATGAAAAGATCCCAGATTATCAGGTGTGATCCCCGAGTGATTTTGATGGCTTAGATGCCCCTGGGTTGCAGTTTCTTAGGCCACCGGCTAGTCCTGCAGGCAATGGACACACTAGAAATAAAAGACAAAGTGATGATTACATCCTTAATGCTAATAATAGTTGATTTAAGTGATGGTGACATCCTTAATGCTAATGGTTACCTCTTGGAAAACTTGCAATTTTGTTTTAAAATAATGGGATACTTTAAATTTTAAATCTCATTAATAACTACCACATCTTGTAGAAATTGTAATTTTATTTTTAAAACAACAGAAATTTAAAATTTAAAAGATTAACGAATCTAAAAGATATACAACTAAGTGACATTGTTAAATAGATTATCAACAAAGATAACCAAATATTGAGCATTATCTTATATTTTCATTTCCCTTAAAATATTTTTTGAATGCATTTTTCTAATGGCGTAATTTTAATTGATCACTATCCATGCCAAGTATTTTCTCAATATAAAAAAATAAGCAGTGAAAATCATTGGCTAAACATAATTAAGGGCATTATTAGTCATTATTTAACCAAACAAAAAATGAATATTATGAAGATTGATGGCATTTTCGACTAAATATATTTAATTATATAATAGTTAGTTCAAAGAATTCATTTATATGGATAGTGATTTCATAAATGAATTTGATCCTAATGCATCTACCCACATGGTAGAAGATGAGGAAAATGATGGAATCTACCCTTAACCATCTTCAAGACATTCAATAGAAAATCATACATAAAATAAATCAATAATTACTAATGGATAATATTTAGAACAAGTGTTGAGTGGCAGCGTAGTCCCTGCCAAGTATCTTATAAGGTGATTTTTGGAAAATGGGGAGAGTTGAGTAATATTGTTAAAGAGCAGAAATTAACAATATGGTAAGTAAACCATAATTAGAATAGATGTTTAAAAAATATTAAAAAGTTATGTTCAACTATTTTTTAGAAATGAAATGATAAAGAAAATTGTAAATATTAAAAGGTATACTGAAATTACATTGAATAGTAATTTAATAATTAATGTGCATTGCCAATCCTTTCAAACTTGTGTGGTGATTTGTCAGTAAGAAAAGCAGTGCCAATATTTTTCAAACATGTGTGTTGAGTTGTCACTAGTAAAAGCATAGTCGATGTGCATTGTGAAGGGCACGAAGGTACCGGGGATGGAAGGCATTGATAAATGTTGAATTGTAGATGGAGGAAGTTTTGGGTGCAATATTTATAATAGCGCCAACATGGAGATCAACAGATATAAAGCTGGCCAACTATGGAATTGTAGATCACCGAAGTTTTGGGTGCAAGATGTATATCATGGAAAAGGGGAAGGAAAGTTCGGTTACGCCAACCCGGGAACCAGCGACCATAGAATTGGCTAGGTATGGAAAGCAATGGTAGTGGGTCAAACTCCCGTAAATCGCAGTTGAATGTGTTTCTTGCTTATTAATGCCAATAAGCAAACCTGTGTGCTGAGTTGTCGCTAGTAAAAGCATAATGAGTGTGTATTGGGAAGGACGGGAATGTGGATGGGGTTGAAGAGAGCGATAAATGGTTTGAAATTTTTGTGAACCGGGGTTAGTAAAGGTTGTGGCCATAAAGTTGGCTAAGTATGGAATTGTATATCAGGGAAGTTTAGGGTGCAAGATGTGTATCACGAAACGCGGGGAATGAGAGTTCGGTTGCGCCAACCCGGGAACCGACGACCATAGAATTGGCTAGGTATGAAAAGCAACTTGAATGCTTTTTTTTTCTTATTAATTCCAATGAGAAAACCTGTGTGCTGAGTTGTCACTAGTAAAATCATAACGAATGTGCATTCGTAAGGGAGGGAATGCGGTGGGGATTGAAGAGAGTGATAAATGGTTTGAAATTTTTGTGAATCAGGGTCAAATTGTAAATGACAGAAGTGTTGGGTGCAAAATCTATATCACGGAAGTGTTGTGTGCAACATGTATATCACAGAACAAGGGGCATAAGAATTCGATAGCTCTAAGTCGCGACCTTGCGGTGAGATAATTGACTAAGTGTTGAAAGGGACCACGGTCGGTCAGGCTCATGATGTGATGATATAGGATGATATGAAAAGAAATGACGGTTGGTCAAATTACTATAAATCGCAGTTGAATAGCGAAACTTTGTGATGAGTTGTCTCTAGTAAAAGCATAATGAATGTGCATTGGGAAGGGCAGGAGTGTTGCGGGGATTGAAGAAAGTGATAAATAGTTTGAAACTTTTGTGAACAATGAATTCCAGGAGTCTGGGGTCGACTTGTAAATCATGGAAGTGTTGGGTGAAAAATGTATATCACGGAAGTGTTGTGTGCAAGATATATATAACGGAACAAGGGGGCATAAGAAGGACGACGATTGGTCGGGCTAATGATGTGATGACATAGATGGAGATGAGCTAACCTAGGAACCCATGACCAATGTATCTTAATAGATTATTTGTGGTCCAAATGTAAACCGTGTTCGAATTTGTGGATGAATTGTAAACAACCGAAGTTTTGGGTGCAATATGTATATGGAGGAACTGTAGATGACGAAAGTTTTGGGTGAAATATTTATAATAGCGGCAACCTGGGGGTCATTCAGGCTCCCGTAAATTACTGTTGAATATGTTTTTTTCTTGTTAATGTCAATACGCAAACTTGTGCGCTGAGTTGTCTCTAGTAAAAGCATAACTAATGTGCATTAAGGATGGCGAGAATGTGGCTGGGATTGAAGAGAGCGATAAATGTTTTGAAAGTTTTGTGAACTCGGGTATAGTGAAGCTTGCAAGTTCCAGTAGTTTGGGGTTGATTTTTAAATGACATAAGTGTTGGGTGAAAAATGTGTATCACAAAATTGTTTGGTGCAAAATGTATATCACAGAAGTGTTGTGTGCAAGATGTATATCACGAAACACAAGGAATAAGAATTCGATAACGTTAAGTTGGGACGACGCGGTGAGATAATTGGCTAAGTGTTGAAAGGGATGGTGGTCGACCAGGCTCATGATGTGAAGATATAGATGGAGATGAGGATCTAGCAGACCACTAACCGGTCAACCCTCGGCCAATCCAGGAGCTCGAGAAAGTCAGGTTCAAGTTTAATGAGATTTTGTTTATATTTATTTTAAATGTATTCATATTAATGTATATTAATATATTATTTGTGGTCCAAATGTAAACCATGTTCGAATTTGAAGGGTGTTTTGGGCTCACATTTTTTGGTCAAACCCATAAGCAAGAGAGAAAAAAAATATATGACTTAACATTCTGTATATGGAAGCATATTCTGAAATATAGGAAGCTCCAATATATGCACAATATAGAACAGGAACATGTATAGGGAAATGAGTTAGTTTTAAGAAGAAATACAAATTTCAAATAACAACACCAAACATTGAAGATCACCATAGAACAACCTCAAATACTTATATTTAGATAAACTGGGTCACAAAATACATTTGAGAATATTTCCCCAAAAATAATTGTCTCGGAATTTGTAAAAAAATATATAGTTCAACACATATTCTATGAAATAAAAATGTGTTTGCCAGAATTTCTGGAATTGGCACTACCATGGAATACAAAGCAAAGATGTACAAGAATGAAGTTTGTATAAAGAAGAAAGTCGGTGATGGAAAACAACAAGACCTGGAAAGAAGAAAGAGAAAATTGTCAGTCCTCGGTAAAAGCTTTGTTAGAGTAAGTGGATGAAGATAGAAGAATGTGATCAATATCAACTTACTATGATGGTGTCCCATGCCTTCTCATTTTCTTGCTGATGTCCTTTTATGGATTTCCTCAGCTTTGACCTTCATTGGTAATCTGGTCGACAACCTTTTTGAACCATTCTTCGATGTAGCTCCTCATGGGCGCCACATTGATTTCATGCCATATTTTTATATTGAAGAATTCACTTTCCAAGTCCCTTAGATCAATAGAGAGGTTGTGTAATGCTTTTTGAATATCTTAGTTTTTAATCGCATAACCAACTAGCTAGTTTTTCAAGTCATCTTCACCATATTCAAGAATGCCATAGAAATTTTCAAATGACAGTCTTTTATAGATATGAACTTGATAATCAAATGCTTTCTTGGTTAAAAAACAACGAGTTGAATATCAATTTCAGGTCTTGGACTTCATTGGTGATGGCAGCTAGATCTATCTCAGTTAGCTTCTTGAATAATTTGTCTCTTCTATATATGGCTTGGCTACATGCTTGAATGATACCATTCAGGTTCTTTACCTTTTCTTTCTAGCATGATTTTAGTTGGTCTATTCGATCTAGGGAAGGGAGATCCTTTTGTCTTCTTCTGAATTCTGTCATACCAGTAAATTTAACACCAAACAATAGAACTGCATCGAGGTAGAAACCTTTCTTATTCTCAAGATCTGCTTGTAGATACTCATGAAAAGCATGCACTCTTGTTCCAAAAGAGACCATATTCTTTGAAATCTCCCAAGATTTTGTTATTAATTCCATTATTATGTTTATATTCTTTTCCACATAGCCTCGGGCTGATGTGAGAAGGCTTGCTGATCCTTTTAACTTTTCCACATGTGCGGTGGGCCTGATCATTTCCAAAGGAGTAGAAAACAGTGGAAGAGGCATTAGAGTTGCCTCCAATTCTTTGATTCACTCCTTTAACATGACGTTTTCCATTTCAAGGTTGTTAATATAGTTTTCTAGAGAGTCTCTAGTTGCTCAGTGTATCTGGGAGATCTGGGAAGGGCACATGTTGCATAGGTTGATATCTGAACGATATCTCCCTTTATTATTCTTTACATCTCTCTTTTCAATAATCAATTTTTTGGATTCGCTGTCAAAAACAACACTCTGAAATGCAAAAGACTCTTCCTTGTCCAATGTATCTATGCTAATTATTTCCATCCAAGGATTGTGCAGAGAAGTACTCTCTAGTTGGTCATTGTCAGGGAACATTTTTTCAATGTCAATTTCTAGTTCCATATCTTCGAGGGAGAGATCGTGGATATCAATTTATCCCCTCGGTCCCTCTTGTTCTTGGAATATTGTTTTCCATTTTTTTCTCACGGGAAGTTTGTGAGAAATTTCAATTTTTCCGGAGGGAGGGTTCTTATCAACTCCTCCACCTGAAGAACTGTGTGTGAATTTGTTACTTAGGTAGGCCGTTGGAGTTCTACTCTGAGATGTTGTGGTCTTGGGTGTGGCGGTCGGGGATTGGGAAATTTTTTCACTCGGGCCTTTTCGTTTATGCTTGTGCAAATCATTGGTATTGGCACCGAGTTCATTCAGGATATTGTCAGTGAAAGAACTGTTGAAGTGGTTCCTGAGCATGAAATCCCCGACTTTCCAAGGCAGAGAGATGAATTGAATTTTTCTTTTTTCATGGGAAAAATGCAACCAATAGATGTACTTCCTTGCTATTCCAACAAAAAACATTGTACTAGATATGTGACATGGAAGGAAGCAAAGATTTTGTTTAGACCCAAAAATCCTTATAACATTATAGTTCTCCATTTCTTGTAGTGTGCCCTTCCTATCCAAGAAGTTGGTCAGCTGGCCAGACAACCGAGGGAAGTACTTTCCAAATATCAATGCTTTAAAAACTGAAACAAAATCATTAAATACTTTATAAAAATTTTGGCAAGTGTCGTGTCTCCATAATATCTAGCACGAGGATGTTACTGGGTCAAATTCACAGTTCAACTTCTTACACATATATAGTCTAGGGAATGGACAACAATTTGCCACCACCAAAATTAAATAAGATGACATAAATAATTTCTTCTTCCTTGTGTATTGCAATAACTGGAAAGATTTTTCAATGGAAATCAACTTGCCCCAATGGAATATGTCTTGTTCCTTGACCGTAAAATATAAAATATATAGAATCATACGAGAGATGTTGGCTACACTTTCTTGTCCCATTATCCTCGTGAAAATCCATGCAATTTGCCGAAAAGGGTTTTTAAATTCACTAACCTGTAATATGGCCATGTCTCGGGGAGTGGCCATTGGGTTCTAGAAGAACTTTGAAAAGAGGTCCAATTTATTACCATGCTTCTTTAAGAACTGTCTGCAATTCTCTCCCTTGAAAGTAGGCGTTGGGTCGAGAAGTGTGTACATATTTCAAAATACTCGAGGTGATATGGAGACTTGGGAATGGTTTCTCAACTGGATAATCCGTTGGTTCAGAATATAGTTCTCGGTGCAGCACATGACCAACTCCTTAAAGTAAAAAAATTCGGGGATGCAATCTTCTCCTGCAATTCCAGATGTCGAGATAAATTTCTTATTGGTAGAAGGGGATGAGTAGTAGTCATAATCTATGGACCACTGAAAACTCTGGTCCTTGCACCTAAAAATATTTAGGGTATCACGAGAGAAATATTGTCGAGCTATAGCCATAAGGTGATGAGAACATTCTTTTGCTCCTCATAGTATTTAAAATGAATACTACAACATCATAATATAATCTCTGGTAAATCTTGCTTCAATGTGTTTTAATGGGAGATGTCCTCGACCTTTTCGCCTTTTAATGCCAATCTTTTCGATGTCTTTGGTGAGTTGTGACTAATAAAGGCATAATTCATGTGCATTGGGAAGTGTGCAAAGGTGGCGGGGATGGATGACAATGAAAAATGCTTCAGAACTTTTGGGTACTTGGAAGCCTGGGAACCCACGGATCTGTGACAACAAGAGCTGAAGAATAGACTAAGTATGGAAAGACGAGGTACAATTCCTTCAAAAAGTTAATGTAAATAACAATTTTTCCGAGCTCAATATCCACACACAAAAAAAAAATAAAAAAAAAAATCAGATGCCATAATATTGACCTCTCCCAATTTGATAATAGGGAGGTTTAGTTGATGGATCCAAATATGGCTTACTTCAGGCGACTGGGGTGCACATGGGGTGCCTGTGAGAAAATCTAATGTTTTGATGAAGATTTGTTTGTATTGCTACATGTGGCAGTAATTGTGTGATAGTATTTAGAATGAACAATGGAGGATGGTAATATAATCTCCCATAAATGTTTGTTTAATGCATTTTAATGGGAGATGTCGTCCAATTTTTTGCTCATTAATGCCAATATTTTCAAAGCTAATGAAGCATAATCAATTTTCATTCGGAAAGTGTGCGAATATGGCAAGGAAATTGAGAAAGTATGGAAAGGCGGGAAAAACATTGTCAACTATGTAATATACCTGGATCTTGACAAAATTAGGTTCAAGGTAGAAGATAATTTGTTTATATTTACTTAAACAATTTTCATATTATTTTATTTTATTAGTATTCTTTGTGGCCTAAATTCAAACTATGTTCAAATTCGAAGGGTGGATCAACATTTTCATATGCAAGCATACTCTCAAATATGCGAACCTGTAATATATGCACAATACTAAAGAGGGGCATCATGTCAACACCTCTGTAGATGACAGTGGGCCAGCACAATATTGCATTCTTGCTATGATGATGCCTTAAAAAAACTAAAATAACCAACATGTTTTTGCGAATTCAAGATTGACAGAGAGAAACTAATAAGATTCCATAATATTCTCCCATTAATGCATTTTAATGGGAGATGTTCTCAAGCTTTCCTCTTATTAATGCCAATCTTTTCGAATATCTATATTGAGATGTTACTAGTAAAATCATAATTAATGTGCATTGGGAAGGGGCAAAGGTGGCAGGGATGGAGGGGAGTGAAAAATGCTTTGATAGTTTTTTGAACCTGGGAGTCTGTGAACCCATGAAACTTTGAATAAAGTATGGAAAGGTGGGGTGATCAGACATATTCATCGTAGGTAGAGCCACGATTGTGAATTTGAGTAGTCCGTGGTCGAATTATAGATCACCCAAGTTTTGGGTGCAATATGTATACTCTGAACACGGGGCATGAGATTTCGATAACGCCTACCTGGGAACTCGCGACCCTAAAATTGGCTAAGTAAGGAAACAAAAGTGGTTGGTTGGACTCGTGATGTCAAGATATAGATGGATATAGAATTTGTGAGTCTTCCACTCTGGAACCCATGAGCATAGAAATGCGACTAAGTATAGAAGAGGAAAAAACAAAGGGAGCAAAGAAATTTATGCTTGACACAAGAACACTTTGTTTGATAATCATCAAGCGATAGAAACACATCAACTATGGGGCATGATAGTTCCATAGGGGTTAGATGGGAACTGACGTGCATAAAATTGGCTAATTATGGAAATGAACAATAGTCGGTTGGACTCGTGATGTGAAGATATAGATGGATATAGATTTTCTGAGTCCACAACCCTGAGAACCTGTGAGCATAGACATGAGACTATGTATAGAAGCAAAAATAGATAATAGAGGGGAAGAAGAAAAGGGAAAAAGCGACAAGTATAGAAGAGAAAAACAAAGGGAGTAAAGAATTTTATGCATCACAAAACAACACCTGGTCTTAAGTATGCAAAGGCTGGGCGGTCAGACGGAGTTATCATAGGCAGAGTGAGGCTTGCGAGTTCGAGGAGTCCAATGTTGAATTGTAGATAACCGAAGTTTTGGGTGCAAGATGTATACCCAAACACGGGGCATGGGAGTTCAATAGTTCCTACACGGGAACCCTCGGCCATAACATTGGCTAAGTATGGAAACAAACGGTGGATGGTCAGACACGTGAGGTGAAGATATAGATGGATGCAGAATTTCTCACTCCACCACCCCGAGAACCTGTGAGCATAAATATGCGACTAAGCATAGAACTAGAAACAAATAATACAGGGAAAGAAGAAAAGGGAAGAAGGGGTAAGTATAGAATAGGAAAAATAAAGGGAGCAAAGAACTGTATGCGTCACATAAGAACACTTACTTTGATAATTATCAAGCTATAGAGACACATCAACTATGGGAAAAATATTTTCAACCATGGAATATAGTTGGAGCTCAACAGACCCTAGTTCAAGATAAAAGAGATATTATTTATATCTATGTCAACAAGAAATATAAAAAATATATGACTTGGCACATTTATATGCAAGCATTCAGACGAAGTCATCGTAGGTAGAGTGAGGCTTGGGGGTTCGAGTCCGGGGTCAAATTGTAGATCACCAAAGTTTCGGGTGCAAGATGTATACTGCGAACATGGGGCATGAGAGTTCGATGGCACCTACGCAAGAACCCGTGGCCATAAAATTGGCCAATTATGAAAATGAATGGCAGTCGGTCGGACTCATGATGTAAAGATATAGAGGGACATATAATTTCTCACTCTGCCATCTCGGGAACCCGCAAGCGTAGATATGGGACTAAGTATAGAACCATAAACGATTAATAGAAGGGAAGAAGAAAAGGGAAAACAGATAAGTATAGAAGAGGAAAAAGAGAGGGAGCAAATAACTGTATACCTCACAAAACAACACTTAGTGTGATAATTATCAATTGATAGAAACACATCAACTATGGGAAAAACATTCTCAGCCATGGAATATAGATGGACAAATTGGACAACGTATGCAAATCAAATTTTTTTGTAACCATACCTCTTAGTCGCAGGCATAAAAATTGTATTTTTTGCGACACATTGTAATCCATCTTTTTCAGATGTGGCACATTGTATTTACTCTGTTTAGAAAAAATGACAAGTATAGAAGAGAAAAACAAATGGAGTAAAGAACTTTTTGCATCACAGAACAACACCTGGTCTTAAGTATGGAAAGGTGGAGCAGTCAGATGGAGTTATTGTAGGCAGAGTGAGGCTTGCGAGTTCGAGGAGTTTGGGGTCGAATTGTAGATAACCAAAGTTTTGGGTGCAATATGTATACCCGAACACGGGGCATGGGATTTCGATAGTGCCTATGCGGGAAGCCGCGGCCATAAAATTGGCTAAGTATGGAAACAAATGACAGATGCTTGGATGCATGATGTGACGATATAGACGGATGTATAATTTCTCACTCCACTACCCTAGAAACTTGTGAGCATAAATATGCGACTAAGCATAGAACCAGAAATGGATAATACATGGAAAGAAGAAAAGGGAAGAATGGGTAAGTATAGAATAGGAAAAATAAAGGGAGCAAAGAATTGTATGCATCACACAAGAACACTTACTCTGATAATTATCAAGCTATAGAAACACGTCAACTATGGGGAACATATTTTCAGCCATGGAATATATCTGGAACTCAACAGACCCTGGTTCAAGATAAAATAGATGTTGTTTATATCTATGTCAACAAGAAATAGAAAAAATATATGAATTGGCACATTTATATGCAAGAATTTAAAGGAAGTCACCGTAGGTAGAGTGAGGCTTGGGGGTTCGAGTCCGGGGTCGAATTGTAGATCACCAAAGTTTCGGGTGCAAGATGTATACTGTGAACACGAGGCATGAGAGTTCAATGGTGCCTACGCAAGAACCCACGACCATAAAATTGGCCAAGTATGAAAACAAATGATGGTCAATCAGACTCATGATGTAAAGATATAGAGGGACATAGAATTTCTCACTATGCCATCCTGGGAACCCACAAGCATAGACATGGGACTAAGTATAGAACCATAAATGGATAATAGAGGGGAAGAAGAAAAGGGAAAACATATAAGTATAGAAGAGGAAAAAGAAAGAGAGAAAAGAATTGTATGCCTCACAGAACAACACTTAGTGTGATAATTATCAATCGATAGAAACACATCAACTATGGGAAAAATATTCTCAGCCATGGAATATAGCTGGACAAATTGGACAACGTATGCAGATCATAGTTTTTTGTAACCATACCTCTTAGTATCAGACATACACATTGTATTTGTTGCGGCACATTGTATTCCAGCTTTTTCGGATGTGGCACATAATGGTCCATCCTTCTG
>JASDQU010102431.1:246400-260734 GCA_032191745.1 Picea mariana
ACAAAACAAAATGGACATGAACCTATGTTGACATGTAAAGAAAAAACAAGGAATATGTACATAGAGTAAATAAAATAGAATAAAAGGAATAGCGTAACAGATAGTGTTATAAGAATGTACCATTTTTTTTTTGTTGATCCATGTTTGTGTATATATAAAAAATTGTGTCCAAAATCAATTACAAACCAGGGAAAACTAAGAAGTTGGATAACTTGTTTTTCTGCAACAAGATAGACATATATGCTTTGAAACATAGAAATATGATTTTGCAATATGTTTGATGTATATTTCATAATTCAAGTGCAATACCAATTGCATCATGATCAGACCAGTATGTGTACAAACCAGGGAAAACTAAGAAGTTGGATAACTTTGTTTTCTGCAACAAGCTATACATATATGCTTTGAAACATAGAAATATGATTTTGCAATATGTTTGATGTATATCTCATAATTCAAGTGCAATACCAATTGTATTGTGATCAGACCAATATGTGTCTAAGATAAAGACATTGTATTGAGAAATGGGGACATTCGACCATACATGGTCAATAAGTGCGTTTTGTACATGGTTTATGTTGTTCAAAAGAAAGCGAAGACTGTATTTGCACATGTAGTTTTCCAATTCTTTTGTTCTGGCATTATTTTATAGAATGTCAATATTGAAGTATCCTACAATGACAATGGTTTCGTTCAGATGCAAATGGTATAATGCATTGGAAATAACATTTAGTATGTTGGATAATGTTGCATGTGGAGCAACATAGAGATTCAGTATTGCAATTTCTAATTCATGGAGAAATACTTTTGCAAGCACCATCTCAACATTGTTTTCTTTGAAATGTATATGCTCCAAAATTGTTACATGTTTTTTCACCAATATCATCACCCCATGTGTAATGTAACTCGATATGCAATTGTGATTTAGAAATTGCTTGTTTTGCATGCATAATGTCATGTATGTTTCCTATAAGCACAAAATATCGGATTTCATTGTGTTATAGTCATTGAGTATATCATCCATGTGTGCATGTAGGCTACGCGTGTAATATCCCTAGGCCGTGCCCAATTGTAATCTAGATGAAAATGTACTTAAGCTAGTGAGTTGTTTTGATATCATTTTGTATGCACATTTCATGACATAGTGCGTGCATGTAGTGCGTAGTAAAATGAGGAAGTTTTCACATTCCAGGATACTGCCCGCAACATCTTAAGTGCGCACGATTGTGAGACCAACAAGCCTTTGTGTTTATGCTATGTTTTATAGGTTGGTGAGCTAGTTGATATAAGATATGATGCTTATGTTTTGATTAGGCCAGAGAGCCTAGATGTTAAAGGACAGTGCGCCTAGATGTTAAAGGACAGTGCGCCTATTTTTGTACATGTCTCATAATTAATATAAAATACATCGTTGCGCACAGACCGACCACGATAAAAGAGAAGAGGGACTAAACTCCACTAGTTAGGTAAAGGGAGGGGCTAAGTTAAGGAAAGGGGATAAGCTAGGGAGCTTAAGCCAAAAAGGAATATTATATTANTTGTTGGGACTTAGTTCATTTCCTATCATCTTTCCAATCATTCCTCCCTTCATTCAACATCCAATCAATCATCCATGAGTATCCACACCCATTGAGCTATCCTTTGTATCTTCATGACTGTACTTGAACCTGTATCCATATCGATTTGTGTTGGTGTATCTGGTTATCATGGGAGCTGGACTGAAGAAGCGGGTTGTCAGGCCTACGAGAAATTCTCTGGGTGAGAGAATTGTTGGGGATTGATTTCTTGAAGGTGCTAATCTACAACTACAATGCTCTGAGGCTTCCTATTCGGCCTGTTGCTGAAGCCCAGAAAGGAAGTGGGGCAGCTGAAGGACTGTTGAGCAGAGAAGGGGCATACTTCCTGGGTGGGACAGGCATGTGGGGAATGAGGGATTGTAGGCTGTTAGTTTGAGTTGGCACCTGTGATGGAGTCTTTCCTGTTGTCCATGAGCCTTTAACCTGGTTAGGAATACCTTTACCTGGGTGGAGTTTAGTCCCAGCTCAGGGGTGACTCACTGTTGAGAGTGATGAACAGTGTGGTCTAAGGCTGGGAGGTTCGTGGAAGGTTTGCACACAATTGGTGACATTGTTACCAAGATAAGTGCCATTTGTGTGATAAAATTACATGTTACATTATTATTTACGTGTTCAGTTTTATGGGTTTATTTATGCATGGTTATGATTGTCTGTATATTTATGGGTATTTCTTGTATATGCTGCATGTGTATGTTTACAGTAATTTCAATGTGAATCTGTGTATTTATAGATGTATTTGTATGCATATGTTTTATATATAATGCTTCCGCAAGAGTTATGTGTGTGCATATGTTTTAATTGCATGTAGTTAGAAAATTTATGTGGCATAGCTCAATTGTGTGTTGGGAAATGTTACAGTATGTTCCGTAGAGAGAATAGTAAGAGTTCTCTGGCGTAGCATGGCTCGACATGGATGGTCGGGGACGTTACAATGCGTTTTAAGTGAGAGAATTGATACAAATGAGTTTGTTTGTATGGATTGTTAATCATACTACAAATGCCACTTTACGGTAGTCCTAAGGTGTTGCATCTCAATATCAACTTTGTGTTTGACTTTGAAGTTATCTTTTGTAAGAGGACTTAGTAAATACAAGGAGTATATACTTCTGACGCGGGACAATGATGTGTATACAATTCCATGTATTCGAATTCTAGTAGGGTCAAATGCAACACTATCAAGTGTTAGTCCTTGCGATCTGTGGACTGTATGTGCACATGCAAATTTAATTGGAAATTGTTTTCAAATCTTCAGTCAACCTATCTTTGCCGATGTCGATCCTAGTTTTGATATTCACAAGATAGGTGTCCAATCGCTTGCAGTGTTTGAATTATATAGATAAGCCAACTTGTTTACTTTTCGGTGGCCTATATGCGGTTCATGGAACTTAATCCAGAGGACATCAAGTTTTTCTGTTTTGGTATAGCCTTTGAGTATTCCATCTGCACCATTGACCAAGCCATCCTATGAATCATAGTTGCAGGCATATATTTCAACTAGCATGTCTAATTTCAGGACAAGTTGCAAAGGCAAAGTGGCTGTATGCTCATGACGCGACACATTTCCATGGTTGTCTTCTTTGAGGTCAATTTAAATGATGATGATATCATCGCCAGGCATGAGAGATAGCATGTACCTGGCATTGAAACATCCCTATTCATGTAGAACAAGTAAGGGAAGGTTGGGTCTGTTGGTGCAGGTCACATGCACCTTGAATTGATATATGTTAAGTCATCATGTGTTTGGTTATTTGTCCGCATTCTATTCAGAATTGCAATAAATGTTTCATCTATCTAGTGCATTGTAGTATGTAATTTAAAGCATTTTATATTGTCTTTCCAGAATTCATGCATCGTTGTTTGGATGTTGACCATAGGTTGTTCAAATATCAAAGAATATTGGATGGGTTGTTCCTGGTAAAGATCCCCACATAATATCATGTCAATGTTTCCAAAGTATTTCGTGTGTGATGTGACCCCCCTACTCTCCTTCGGGTTCTGCGTGAACTCCCGGTCTAGGAGTGTTCGAATCAAGGAGTTGGATCAAATCTTCATGCCTTTTCTAGACCGAAACTAACTTACACAAGTCCCCTTTCCTTCAAAGTGTAGGTTCTATCAAACCCGTGGGCTTTGTCCCGACCCCTTTGAAGAATTAAATAAAAGACACTAGCTCGCCTCACTAGGTCCTTTCCTTTGCATGTTCCCTTAGGCCATGACCTCATGTAAGCACATGATTGTGGGGTGTCCAAGAGTGGTTTGAGACCACACTGCTTTTCTCCCCGCAATTCACTACCAATCACCAGGTGTCTCTTTGGAAATATTGTGGTTTCGATTGTGGGCCGCTCTAGGATTTTTAAAGTCTGAGCACTTTCTGTCCCTGCAATTAAGCACGACCATCGATCTTGTGATCTTAGGCATTGCCTCTTGATCGATGACAAAGATCTATCCTATTTCTACCTTCTCTCTGGAGCACGCTCTCCCAGATATTCATGATATATTGACCCATGTCCCTTTCAATCAACGATCGTGATTTGCTTCAGCAATTCAGGCTTCGGGAGTTTCAACTCCTGCCTTCACTTTCTCCCGGAATGATTTCACCCGGATTTCATGACCTGTCTATGCGTGTCTCCTGCATATCGACGACTGTACTTCACTTTAGGTCTTCTAGCTTCGAAAGTTTCAAACTTTCTCACTCACTTCCTCCTGAAGTACTTATGCCCGATGTCCACGATCTATTGACGCGTGTACTCCTGGATCCGACAATCTCTATCCACTTCGGCACTTCGGGCTATGGGAGTTTCAAAATCCTGCACACTCATTACTCCCATAGTGATTTCACCCGAAGACAATAGATTTACTCCACACGTCCCTCTAGATTTGACGGTCCAGGTCTTCTTCGACTCCTCGATGAAATCACCTTCTCCTCATTTACAGAATTTTGAAGTGTTTCTGCTCTAGAGTTGTAGATGTTGTGCCACCTATCCCTCTTGACAATGAACGATCCCTAATCACTCTAGGACTTCAGGACTTTGGCAATTTCACTCTCACAACTATATATAATCTAACATAGCAATGCAATAACAATATATCAATGAAAAAGAACAAAGAAAGAATCATACTCGACACAATATATGCGTGGTTCACCTTCTCTCTAGGGCTACATCCATAGAACTGTGCTTTATAATATATTAAGATGAAGCATAGAGTTGTGACTTGCGCTCTTAGCCAATAGATCTTGTCTCTTCTTCTCTTGATCTCTTCCCTTCCTACGCACCCAACTGCAGGACTTGATCTTTGCACCCAGCTGAATATCTTACAATACTAGAAGGCTCTCACTCTTAGCACTTCTCTCGCTCATAACAATAATCACTCATATAAAACAATACAACTAGATCCAACAAACTTGAACCAATGCTCTTCCCTCATATAGGTTCTTATTTATACATTACAATCACTCATCGACATCCTTAGGTTGAAACCTAGGTGTCAAAACCCTAGATACCAAAACCCTAGGTGTCTCAAACCCTAGGTCAACTTGACACGTGTTTTTAGGGCTTCACCAGTCCATTTTTCCTTCCTTCTCGCGTGGTGCTCCAAAGCATCTAACAGTGGATTTTTATACTTGCTGAGTTGTCCATGGTCCTTCTTCCTTGCTGACCTTTCATCCTCAATCTCCTCATTCAATGAATTTCTTTCTCGGACTTCACTCCGTCTTTTCTACTCTTTTTCTTACTTCGACCCAGTAACAATCACTATGTCTTCTGCGAAGTTCTCATTTTTCGTTTTCTTCCTTGATATTTTCTTTCTTCCATAACCAAGGGCCAACAGGTCCCCAACACTCACTTATGACTCGTCCCAAGGCACTTCAGATCTGATTCTTCTGTTTTACTTCGACTTCAGACTGCACAGTGCAACCTTTGTNTTGATATTTTCTTTCTTCCATAACCAAGGGCCAACAGGTCCCCAACACTCACTTATGACTCGTCCCAAGGCACTTCAGATCTGATTCTTCTGTTTTACTTCGACTTCAGACTGCACAGTGCAACCTTTGCTTTCTACTCTATGCCTCCTCTCCTACCCTGTGTAGACTATTTTTTTTTCTGTGTCTGGTACCCGGTTTCAATTGCACCTAGTACCTAGACCCTCTTCTTCATGATTTTACTCAAAACTATGAGGAAGCTAGTTTTCATAGTACAACTTCAGCCGACTCCCATTCACTAATCCTTCCTTCCATTCTCCATTTAAAGATTTCAATTGTGCATCTCCTCCTTATGTAACATAGGTGATCTCATATGGCACAAGCCAATGTGTTCTAAACTTTCCAGGATGCTTTATGAACTTACTGTCATACACCTGTACTATATCACCTTGCTTGAATGTCTTCCTCCTGATGTGCCTTTCATGATAGGCCTTCTCTCTTTCTTTCTGTACCTGCTGGTGGAATCCTGCAATAAATCTGTCTTCTTCGAGTTTGACCAACAGTGTAAGCCTCTCCTGAACAATGCCAATGTCGTCCATATATGTAAAGGCAACAATTATTAGGCTTGGCATTGAGTATTCCATTGGGACAATGGCTTCAAGACCATACACCAACTTGAAGGGTGTTTGCATTGTTAATTTCTTGCAAGTCATTCTATAAGCCCAAAGTACTGCTGGTACTCTTAAATCCCAGTCATCCCTGTTCACCCGGCAAATTTTTGTTAGTTCTATCTCCAAGATCTTGTTGAATGCTTCCACTATCCCATTTGCTTGAGGATGATAGGGCGTGCTCTTCTGATGGTGGACTGCAAATTCCTCAGTCAGGGCTTCAACTGTTTTATTAATGAAATGGGTGCCTTGATCGCTCATAAGGATCTTTGGGCATCCAAACCTGGTTATGATGTCCTCAAATATGAAGTGCACAGTTGTAGTTTCACTACAGTCCTTAACTGCTCTAGCTTCGGCCCATCTGGTCAAGTATTCTTTCATAGTGATGATGTACCTTGCTCCTGTGCGCTTTCTTGGTGGGTTTATGGGTCCCACAAAGTCAATAGCCCATTTCTCAAATGCTTGTAGGGTCAGTTGTGGTGCTAATAGAATTTCATCTCTTCTGGACAGTTTTCCAACTCTTTGGCATACATCGCAAGCCTTGTAATAGTCCTTAGCATCTTTGTGTAAGGTAGGCCACCAAAGGCCAACTCGCAGAACCTTCTGCGCAGTTGCTTTCCCTGTGTAATGTCCTCCTGTGATGCCCTCATGAGATTCTGCAAGGATCAATGGTCACTCTGCCTCCATAACACATCTTCTTAGTATCTCATCAGGTCCCATCTTGTATAGCTGTCCAGCTATAAGTGAAAAGTCTGCAGTGCACACTAATAGTTATTTCTTCTGAGGGATTGTATACTCACTAGGTGCCATTCCTATTGACAGGAACTGGACTATTTATGCAAAGTGGTCATCAATATTTCTAATTTCTAGCAGCTATGCATCCTCCAAACTGTTCGGCTCTTCACCATGTTCCAATCTTGACAAGTGGTCAGGACCCTTGTTCATTCTTCCTAGCTTGACTATGATCTCCAAATCATATTCCTGAAAGATTAGAATCCATCTGCAGATTCTTCCCCCAAAAACTGGTTTGTTGACTAGGTATTTGAGCACAGAGTGATCAATAAACATTTTAAAGTTCCCTCCCAACAAGTAGTGGCAAAATTTCTACAACGCATACACCATAGCTAACCCTTAATCAGTAGTGGTGTAGTTGATCTCTGTTGTTAATAGCTTCCTGCTAGAAAAAGATAATGGGTGGTTGATGTCTCCTGTGCCCGATTGTGCTAACACATATCCCAATGCAATAGAAGACAGATTGACATGTACATGAAACTCCTTGGTCCAATCTGGGAAAACCGGAATGGGCACAATGACCATCTTTTGTTTCAGTGTGTCGAAGCTCTACTGGCATTCTTCTGTCCAGCTAAAATGACAGTCTTTCTTTAGAAGCTTCTTCATGGGTGCTATAATCTGGGCATATCCCTTAATGAACTTCCTGTAATACCCAGTATGTCCTAGTGCAGTGCGCAGGTGTTTGACTGAAGTAGGAGGTGGTAGATAAACTATAATGGCAATTTTAGAGGCATCTACCAGCAGTCTCTGCTTGCATACAATATGACCTAACAACACTCCAAATGGTGAGAAGAAGATGCATTTCTTCATATTTAAGGCAATTTGACACTGCCTTCATTTATCCAACATTATCCTTAGACATTCAATATGATTATTCAATAGGCTAAAAACTGTCCAATCATCAAAATATGCTTCTAGAAATTTATGCAAAAACTCCTTGAATGCTTCAACCACCACCCTGGAAAAGATGGTTGGGGAATTATTCAATCCAAATGGCATCACTGTATACTGGTAGGACCCCCATTCTATTGTAAAGGTGGCCTTATGGTGATTTTCCTTGGCAATCCGGATCTGATGGTATCCTGAAAATCCATCTGTAAAAGAATATACTTCTTGGCCTCCCACATTATCTAACACTTCGTCGATGAATGGTGTAGGGAAGGGGTCATGCAAATAGACATCATTAAGCTTCCTAAGATATACATAGATCCTGATCTCTCCTATCTTTTTGTCATGTACCACCATAGGGCTGATCCACTCCGATTATTTGACAAGTTCTATAATCCCTTCTTCCAGCATTCTGTTGAGATCAATTTTTACTTTCTCCTTATATTTAGGGTTTAATATATAGGGTATCTATTTGACTATTTTTGCATCTGGTTTCAAAGGGATCCTCATCTCTCCCATAGGCCCTTTTATGCCCTTCATATCAGTGAAATTGGTCGGAAACAAGTCCTGATACTTGTGCAGAAGTTCTGTGATCTTGTCAATGGTAGCAACATCCCAATAGTCTCCGACATTTGCAAGCTTTAGTGTCTCCTCGGTTCCAATATTGACTTTTTTAATCTTGATGGGCTATCCAAAGAATGGTAGCTCAAATCCAGGTCCTTCCACATCTCTCTGGCCTTCTGTCTCTCCAATGTTCACCTTCCTTGGATCATTGTCTTCATCAACATTGATGTTGTAATAGTCTTGTAGTTTCTATAGAGGCGCAGTCCATTCGTCCTCTTCTTGCTCCAAAGAAAGGATAGATGCCTCCTCGAATACTTTCTATCTCACAATCTGTAATGCTTGATCTACTGAATGATATGACTTTCAAATAAGAAGGTGGTTATAAAATTCTGAGTCATACCTTTCCAATCTGTAGTGATGAGGCACAACTCTGCTTGAAGGTACCAGTTGATAGGTGTCATGTCCAGTGTGTTAATGAATTTGTGTACCCACTGTTCTTGAGAAAAGTTTCTTCAAGCTTCCTCATAGCTTCCCACATGGTCTTTTGGGAAGCTTCGACCTGTGTACCGTACTTCACAGCCTTCTACTTGTGCTGAGAATCGCACTGTCATCAAGGTATGACATTGTATCCAGTCTGTAATATTTCTTTTGTGTGTCCCCCACCATCTGGCTGGGGTTGCTTTCAGGGCCTCATCCATTTCCAACAATATTTGTTGCATTGGTAAACTTTCTTCAAAGTTTGAAAAGAAGGTTTCTAAAGGATTCAGACCATCAAAGGTGGGTAAGTTACTTACTGTTGTGCCGATCCATCGAACTTATCTGGTTAATCTAGCACATCTTCTTGTAGATACCTCATACATTTTATTCTTCCAGTTCTCTAGTGCTTCTTCTGAGTTTGATGAACATGTGCTATCACTTTGCCAGCTTAGGTTTCCATCAGACACAGGATTAATGTAATCCTGATGTCTGGCTGTTAATTTTTATATGTTTTCTAGTTCATATGCACAGTCTTCTTCTCTGATGGGATCTATGTATCTCTGACCTTCATATGGATATAAGGGTGAAATGAACCTTAGGCCATATTTTTCAAATGTCATTTGTATTTTCTTTAAATCAACCACAGTGGAATGATTGAAATCCCAATCAATTCCTAACAGCGCAGGGTAAGGACAGTTGTCATCAACTATCTCAATTACCTCAAAATCTGCAAATGTTTTTACTCTGTCGATGTCCACAGGAACATGTTCCAATTTTCCAAAGGGGATTATAGCCTACTGATTAGCCATCCTGAGCCTGATAGGGGAATAGATCAGCTTAGGTTTTCCCATCAGTGCCCAAGTTTGCTTCGTCATGACATTGACCTCCGACCCTAAGTTGAGGACCACATAGTCTACATGATACTCTCATATTTGAGGATTTAAGTGTAACTCCTTATTTGTCCTTCTCTTCTTAGCAATTTGGTGTACTGCCCTATTCAATAAGGGTTCTATATTTCCTATCTCATACTGTCTGATTAAATTCTGTAACTCTTGTACAACACTTTCATCCTGAATCAACTTAATGCAAGTATATAAAAATTCCAAGAGCTTGCTTACCTCTTTTCCTTCTCTTGGCGAAGAAGACTGATCAAATGACTGAGGCATTCCATATTCTCTTATTTTTGGTCATGTATTTGATGAAGAACCTTGGTATTATTTGAAATATTTTCTTTCCTCCTCGAATATTTGTCTTTCTTTCTTTGCATCAAAAGTTTGGGTCTTCTCCGCAACTTTCCTGATTCCTAATTCCTATGCAATATTCCCTTGGGTCAGTCTATCTTCTCCTGTAGCAGCACCTCCTTTGGTTATAAAAACGACTCTAGGGTCTTCTCCACGAGGTTTGACATATATCAGTTTCACTTGCGGGTTCTGCTGAGGTCCTCGTCTTTCCCGAAGCTTAGCCGACAACACAGGACAATCTTCTATAACATGTTCAAACAAGATGCAGTAGGTGCAAGTGGTGCAAGGGTTTTGACAGTCCCTTGCGAGGTGTCCTAGTTGTGTGTAGTTGTAACAGATTATCTTTCCTCATCCTCGACCCAAACCTCCTCCTCATCCTCTTCCTCTGAATCCACCACAAGGGTTGAAGTTTCCTCTCCCAGGGGAGTTATACTGCGTAGTGTTTCCTTCTTGTTGCACTTCACTTTGAATTTTGTATATGTCTCTTGACCTTTCATGCATGAGGTCATAAACCCTACAATTTCTATCATCATTCCCCATGAATTTACAGAATGTGCAATACAAATTTGTGGGTGTCTGAACATATTTTTGCATGTAATAGCACTCACCAGGGCAATGTCTATTTCACATACTCTGCACCAAGGTAAGGTGACTTGCCTTAAAGGGCTCGGAGCTCCTGAGGCCAAGTATTCATGAAATAGGGGGTAGTGTTCCTTGTCATGGCCTTCTAACTTACATATGACACACCAGATGTCTTCTCTTTTATATTTTCCCTTGTATTTCTTCATATCTTTGACCTACAGAGACAAACTAGTTAGCTGACTCAAGATCTGACTCATACCTGAACTGGATTCTCCCATAGGGGATGATTCTAACTTCATGGTGATCTCCAGTGCCTCAGCCCATGAAACAATATTTTGTTGCATTAGAGGAACTGTGATGTGTGGTAAGAGGGTAGCAATGAACCACTCTTTTTTCTCCTCATCTGGGATCCAAAAAGTCAATTGTCCTGTTAAGGTCTTAAATCTCTGGTCGAATTCCCAGACAGGCTCGACTACCTTCTGTTTGATCTCTTTCATCTTTGTAGTACATTGTGACTCCGAATTAGGTTTCTTGAACTCTGCAGTCAACACATTCTTGATTTCATTTAGTGGCTTAGGTTGTGCAAGTCCTTAGACAAGCTTCATGTACTAGTTCAATGCGTGATCTCGAAGTGTAGTACTAAATTGGGTTTTTTTAACAGCTTCGTTGGTGACATTTTTAATATTCCATACGACTTCACACAGAAACCAGTGCTAATCAGGATCTTCAGATCCATCTCCACTAAATATAGGGAGTCTCTTCTCATCTTCCGTAGATCTTCCTAGGTTTCTCATCTAAGTATGTGGTGGGATACTAGTAATAGTACTCTAAACGATCTGGTAACTCTAATTACTCTGATTGCTTAATGCTGCTAAAACAACAAGAGGATTAATAGTACTTACTTCAATAGTTTACGCAGTTCCTGAGGTTTCTGGATTTTCCCGATGAAATTCTTCAGCTTCCTCTTCCTCTTCCCTAGCGGGTTTTGAATGCTCTTTGTCTGTCAGATCTTCCTCTTCTCCACTGTAGAAACCCTCGTCTCCATAGTTATGCTTGAACAGGTTCACAAGATGAACTTCTCTGAAAACTCTCCCACTGCACATATGTCCAACCTCTATGTCACTGTTGTTGTCTGAATTCCTGAACATTAGCCTTTTTAAGTCTGATCGATCTACTATATCTTCAATATGTTCTTCTCATGCAATAGCATTTTGATTCTCAACTTCAGAAAATGTAAAAAAATTCCTCTGGGTCCCTTGAAGAAATATCTCTCAGCTTGGCTATATGACTCTACTCTATCAACAAAAAACTTGGTGATGTACCCTCCAATGGTGCTATCAAACCAGTGATCTACTTCTCTTGACACAGTGTTGTCAACTCTCTTGATCTTCTTGATCAGCGCCGACATCCAAAATACAAGAGGTCTAGATATGACCTCAAACTGGGTATTTTCCAACTTGGCTAACCACTCATATAGCTCTCGATGGATTCCTCCAAATAACATCTCATGTATATTAGTAAAAATATGTCTCTCCAACCAATCCTCTATAATAAGATTAGGGTTCTTGTTCTGGGCTTCAGTGAAGTCCTTTTCCTGATCCTATATCCACTTTTGAATCTTTGTCTTTGATGGAAGCCACCTTGACATTACCTTAAGAAGATTCATGTCCTGGAAACATAACCATTTGTTTACACAGGGGCAGACCCAGGGTTCAGCTCCAAGACCAACCCTTTCGGCTAAACCTGTGAAGCAGATGGGCCCGAAGCAGCTATGGGGGGGTTTCAGGATAGAGATGTCTACAACCAATGGAAATTTCAAGTGGATCTAATACTAGAATAGTACAACATGCATATATTACTTATCAACTTAGATCTACTTCGCACAACTATAGATCTAATCTAACACAAAAATGCAATAACAGTATATCAATGACAAAGAACAGAGCAACAATCATACTTGAAACAAGATATACATGGTTCACCCTCTCTCTAGGGCTACGTCCACAAAACTGTGCTTTATAATATATTAAGATGAAGCATACAGTTCTGATCTGCGCTCTTAGCCAACATATCTTCTCTCTTGTTCTCTCAATCTCTTCCCTTCCTGTGCACCCAGCTGTAGGAATTGATCTTTACACCCAGCTGAAGATATTACAATACCAGAAGGCTCTCACTCTTAGCACTTCTCTCTCTCACAACAATAATCACTCATATCAAAACAATACAACTAGATCCAACAAACTTGAACCAACCCTCTTCCCTCATATAGGTTCTTATTTATACATTACAATCACTCATCGACATGCTTAGGTAGAAACCTAGGTGTCAAAACCCTAGATACCAAAACCCTAGGTGTCTCAAACCCTAGGTCAACTTGACTCGCATTTTTAGGGCTTCGCCAGTCTGTCTTTCTTTCCTTCTCATACGGTGCTCCAAAGAATCTAACGGTGGATTTTTCTACTTGCTAAGTTGTCCACGATCCTTCTTCCTTGATGACCTGTCATCCCCGATCTCCTCGTTCAACGACTTTCTTTCTCAGAATTCACTCCATCTTTTCTGCTCTTTTTCTCACTTCGACCCAGTAACAGTCACTATGTCTTCTGCGAAGTTCTCATTTTTCATTTTCTTCCTTGATCTTTTCTTTCTTCCATAACCAAGGGCCAACAACTGTCTTTTGAGCTTTGGGACTTGGAATAAGTCCATCTCTACTCACTTTTTTCTCTATCTCTTCTAATCTTTTTAACTGGCTCAGAACTCCAAAAGGGTCTTAACCCTTCCACTTCCTTTCAAATGAAAACTTCGTGCCCTCCTGGAAACCTCCTTCTTAATGCACACCTTACAAAGCTCTTTCTTATAGAGTATTTAGTAACTTTGTGTCTTTGGGCTTCCTCTGCACAATTTCTCCTCTAAGGTATTTAGTAACCTTGAGTTTCCTCTTGATTTTTGTGATTTCTTTGGTGTGTCCTCCTGACACATTCTTCTCTGACTCAACAGAGTTTAGATGCATACTCCTTGTGCTGGCTACAAAACCTCCAATGTTATGTTGTGCACTCCTTACACATCCTAAAGAAATTATAATTCTATTAGGAAATCAACAAAGATAAATAAATCTATCTTGTTACTGTAGATGAAACCTATCATGCATCTACAACATACATAAACACACAAACACATAAACAACCATGTGAAGGAAAAACTGATGTCTTTTCATTAATATCAAAATATGATTACAATATGTGCAGGCTGGACTACAACATAGTCTCAACTCACTCAAGCTCTCTCAAAGAACTATTCTACCTCCTATTCCTGAGCTTCCGAGCTTATCAGGATCTTCTCTCATAATCCTTCTTCTAAATATTGTCTCCTAACTCCTTTCTATACAAGAGGTCCCCTCAAGCTTATCCTCTCTTCTGCCTTAGTGCCATCACTGTCTCAGTTAAGACACCTTATCCCTATGGCTCATTACAATGAATGAAGACCCAGACCTGCTTATAGTCAACCATTTAAGGCGACCCTATACCTATACAAAGATATGGCTTGGATTTACTTAGCCTTACAACACAAATCCATATAGAATCATATTTCAAATTTAAAAATGGGAGGGTCAATGCCTCTTACTTTCTCCAATG
>JASDQU010102432.1:18456-28608 GCA_032191745.1 Picea mariana
CTTTCCCTTACAACAACATTCTCAGTAGAAGAAACATTGATGGATTTCGGCTATACGTATGCTCCTAACCTCATCCATCAGGGGGCATCTGTTATCACTGAAATTTCGTCTGCACATGGTGACAAGAACTCCGCATCATCAAAACAGCAATGAAGTCATTCATGGCACTGAATTAATTTCACAGCACTCCAGAAGGGTCAAAAACTATACAAAGTAACCAAAAATTGAAGGGTGCTTTACAGCAGTGTGGTGCGCGCGTACATGCGCAGGACAAAAACGTGTTATTCGCGCATGCGCGCTCGACGCACGGCTGTCAACACAAAAACCCATGCATATGCTAAAACGACGCATTAATTGAATAGGTCGGCCTCCCAACCGCTTACGGACCGGCTCCCAATTTGATTTGACCCTCAAATCAGAGCCAGATCCGCAAAGTCGGTGAGTTAATGACCTAAAGAAACCCTAAAAGGGTCCCTGTTCACACTTTGAGAAGGTTACGTGAACGCTCGAGGAGCTGCTATAAAAAGCCGTGAGTATACACTATTTTGGCAAGGAATTCTAAGCACTGTTATGTTGTTCAGATGGTTAAGGGCTCATCCTTTAACAACAACCCATCAGCTGCATCACCGAGAGTTCTTTCACTGCTATGCTCAGTTCTTCTCATTTGTAAGGAAAGCAAACTGTGTGAGGGCCCCAAAGAGCCTTCTATTGGGGGGAGAAGGAACCTCTGGTCTCTTCCTTCAGTGTGCTCTAGTTTCATTAATACACCAGCCTGAAACCATTGGTGACACCTGTGTTTTGTGTTTGATGTTTGTTGTTTATTTTCACCGTTTTATTTGTTTTCAGTTGATATTAGATTGTAGTTCGTTTTGTCTCCTTTAACCCTATGCTCCACAGTTGTTCTGCCCTACTAGACCCAACAGGGTATGCAAGCGCTCTCTATTTGCTCACCTGGTGACCATTTGAACGCACTGAATTAATTTCACAGCACTCCAGAAGGGTCAAAAACTATACAAAGTAACCAAAAATTGAAGGGCACTTTACAGCAGTGTGGTGCGTGCATGCATGCGCAGGGCAAAAATGTGTTATTCGCGCATGCGCACTCGACGCGCGGCTGTCAACACAAAAACCCGCACATCTGCTAAAACGGTGCATTAATTGAATAGGTCAGCCTCCCAACTGCTTACGGACCGGCTCCCAATTTGATTTGACCCTCAAATCAGAGCCGGATCCACAAAGTCGGTGAGTTAATGACCTAAAGAAACCCTAAAAGGGTCCCTGTTCACACTTTGAGAAGGTTACGTGACCGCCCGAGGAGCTGCTATAAAAAGTCGTGAGGATACACTGTTTTGGCAAGGAATTCTAAGCATTGTTATGTTGTTCAGATGGTTAAGGGCTCATCCTTTAACAACAACCCATCAGCTGCATCACCAAGAGTTCTTTCACTGCTATGCTCAGTTCTTCTCATTTGTAAGGAAAGAAAACTATGTGAGGGCCCCAAAGAGCCTTCCGTTGGGGGGAGAAGGAACCTCTGGTCTCTTCCTTCAGCGTGCTCCGGTTTCATTAATACACCAGCCTGAAACCATTGGTGACACCTGTGTTTTTTGTTTGATGTTTGTTGTTTCTTTTCACAGTTTGATTTGTTTTCAGTTGATATTAGATTGTAGTTCGTTTTGTCTCCTTTAACCCTATGCTCCACAGCTGTTCTGCCCTGCTAGACCCAACAGGGTATGCAAGTGCTCTCTATTTTCTCACCTGGTGACCATTTGAACGCGAACACCATTTATTAACTATTTTTGTTTTTCCATCAGTCTGAGGATGGTAACTCATGCTAGAAGTCAATTTAGTGCCCACAAGCCTGAATAATTCCTTCCAAAAAGTGCTCATGAACCTGCTATCCCTATCACTCACAATATCCTTTGGAAATCCGTGCAATATAAAAACCTCTCTGAAGAAAAAAATTTCTACCTAAGATGTGCTATAGTCTATGGATATGGTGAATAAAAGTGAAAACTTGGTCAAGCGATCCACAACTACAAAAATGACATACTTTCCCTGCACTTTAGGTAAACTTGTGATAAAATCCATAGACAAGATTTCCCATTTATATGTTGGGATGGGAAGTGGTTGCTATAAACTTGTTTGATGGCTATGTTCTACCTTGTTTTGATGACAAATTGTGCAGTCTCTAACATAGTGCATGAAATCTTATTTGAGGCCCTTCCATGCAAACATCTCTCTAATCTTCCTGTAAGTTTTGAAGAACCCTTGGTGCGTAGCTAGTGGTGTATTATGAAATTCCCTTGGCACCCTTTCTTTGAATTTGGATTCTGGTACTACATAAATTATTCCCTTATAGTAGATAAGGTCATCTAAGATCCGAAACCACTCATCCTAAATTCTCCCATCCATAATCTCATAACAAAACTTGTTTTTGGACTACTCTACTAGTAGATGTGATTTCCATTCAATCGAAATTTCTAACAAAGCGTAAGTTATAGGCCTCCTAGACAATGCATTTTCTACAACATTATTCTTCCCTTTAACAAACTCTATGTCAAAATCATAGTCTTGTATTTTCTTACCCACTTATGTTTCCTTTCATTGAGGTCCTTTTGCTCCAAAAAGGTTTTGTTCTGACTATAAACTTGGCTTCCACCAAGTATTTTTTGAACTTATCTAGCGCATGCCTAATAGCTAGCATCTCCTTATCACAAATAGTGTATAATAACTCGGGTTCCCTTAGTTTCATGCTTTCAAAACTAATAGGATGTTTTTTTTGCATGAGGAACACCCCAATCCCTTCCCCCGATGCATCACACTCTAGTATAAATGGATGAGAAAAATCTAGTAATGCTGGGACCGGAAAGTTATCATTAACTTCTTCATTTTGTCAAAATTTTGTTGGGCCACTTCAGTCCACTTAAATGCTACTTTCCTCATTAGATAAGTCAAGTTCTCGCAAAGTTGTGAGAACCCTTTAACAAATCCCCTATAGTATGTGCAAATACCAAGAAATCCTCATAGCTCTGTGATGTTTCTGGGTGTTTCCCAATCCAATATGTTTTGTATCTTCTCTTTATGAACCTATACCCCCTTTTCTCCAATAATATGCCCCAAATATAGTACTTCTATCATCCTAAACTCACATTTAGACTCCTTGGCATACAAGTATTGCTCCTCCATGATGCTCAAAATTTGATCTAGATGCATGAGGTGATCCTCCCAAGTTTTTCTATAGATTAACAAATCATCAAAGAATACCAAGATATATTTCCTCAATTTTTTATTGAATATGTGGTTCATGCAAGATTGAAATGTATTTGGTGCGATAGTTATCCCAAAAGGCATAAATAAAAACTCATAATGGCCATAGTGGCACCTAAAGGTCATTTTTTGGATATCATGTTCCCTTACCCGAATCTGATGGTATCTTGAACAAAGATCAATCTTTGAAAAGTACAATGTACCATGGATCTCATCAAGCAACTCATCAATCATAGGAATGGGATACATATTTTTAATTGTCTTCTTGTTTAGTGCCATGTATTCAATGTGCATTCTCATGAACCAACACAACTGAAGATGAAAACGGGCTTGAGCTAGGCCTAATGTGACCCATATCCAACAACTCTTAAATTTCCTTTTCAATTTCATCATTGAACTATTTTAGGTGTCGGTAAGGTGTGGTGATGACCGTCTTATCTCCTTATTCTAGCTCAATGGTTTGTTCAAAATCCCTATCTAGTTTTTCCCTGGAGGAATTTTTCCAAATACCCTTTCATTCTTTCCAAGTATCCTATGTATGTCTTGTGAATAGTGTTGGCACCCTTCCTGATTGGTTTACACATAAAATAAACACTCTACTTCATAATCCATGTCCTCCTGCCTGAATATATCCTCCATGCACTTTGTTGAAACTATCTTGGGAGTATTCTCTATCATTTCCTTCAATGTCACCCTCTTTCCTTCTTCAGAATTGAAGGACATCTCCATGTTTTTGTAATTTGTAATAATAAGACCTAAGGTGATAATCCATTGAACCCCAAGTATAACATTGTTTTTTGGTAGGTCCATCACATAAATATCATGTGTCTAATTATATTGGCCCAAGGTAAGAATCATATATGAAATATATATGTCACATGGCATGGTGTGTCCCCCTGCTACCTCTACTAAGCAGCCCTCAAACTCAACATTAGGGCAGTGTCTCATGTTTAACAAAGAAGCATAAATAAAGTTGTGGGAATCCCCACCATAAATAAGTATTGTGACCCTTTGTCCTAGAAGGACTATTTTCATCCTGAAAGTGATGAATTTTGGTACCCCACTGATGGATGCAATAACAACCTTCTTAATCCCTATCTGGTTGTGCATTGGATCATCTTCTTCTTCCCCATGTGTGGGCTCCTCTTATTTTTGGGTCACTTAATATTTTTAATTTGTCCTACATCAACTTCCTCTTCATAGTCAGAAAGAACCTCAATTTAGTGGATCTTCCTCTTTCCCATGCATCTATGCCCTAGTTCCCATGGTTCTTTACAAGTGCAGCATAGTTATTTTCTTCTCAACTCCCTTCTAGTGGCTTCATCCAATTTCTCTTTACCTTTTTCTATAATCCATTTATCGTTTCCCCTTGGATTAGTTGGTGGCCTTGAAATGAACTTTTTTATTGAATCATCTCCCTCTAGGTCCATAGTCTTTCAAATCACATCCTGAAGGGTAGTAGGCTTAAAACTATTGACCCATCCACGCAATGGCTCTATCATCCCCTCTGAAAAGAGAATCATCAACCTAGGTTTTGAAACATATGGAACCATGAATTTTAACATATGAAACTCTTCAATGAATGCCTCCATTGATCATGTCTACCTAATTTGTGTGAGCTCACATAAATGAATTTTTGGATCTCCCTGGTCAAACTTGTCTATGATTCTCTCTGTGAAATCTTCATATGAAGTAATGTGTGCATGTCCCAAAGTAGTCATCCCATGGTACCACTACTCATGGGCATTTATTTCCATGTATAAGGTGGAAAATTTGATTGCATTCATCTCCATCATGGGATTTAACTGCATATATGCATCCAATTTTTGTACCCATGCCATTGCATAAGATTTGGTTGCTCCATCGAATGTGGGGATTTCCATTTTCCATTCCTTACGCACAAGATCATTATTATTTCTATTAAATTATCTAGTCCTTCCTCTGTATTTGATTCTGCAATACTCTCCTAAAGAAACATGTCTTCTGAACCCTGCACTCAAGGCTGCATACTCCCTATCATATTCTTCAAAGTTGTCCTCTATATCCGTACGCCCTGGGACATTGGCATATTTTTGTTTTGTGTCTAGAAAACATGGCATGTAAGGCATGGGCATGACTCTGCTACTCACTAGTACCCTATTGGTTGTGCCCCCAAATAGACTTTTCCCCTCATTATGGATTTTTTCACTAGTCTCTACGTGATACATTTCTCCTCCATGAGATCCACTAGCCCCAATGTTCCCTTCATTGTTATGTGGTTCCCTATTATGTACCATATGCATGAGAAGATGTGTAATCATATCCTTCCCTGCTTCCAATGTGGTAACCAAGTGCTCCTATCCCTATTCAATAGCTATCAAGGATAATTTAAGATCAGCTTTCCCTTTGGATAAGCGCTCTTGTGTCTCATCCAAATGGTGTGGCACGATAAATATTGTCTTGTCAATGGAACATTGTAGTTCCTGTGTTATCCTTTCCAATTCAATAGGCACTTCATTTTCATTACCATCTCCTACTTCCTATCTTTCCCCCATCTATGTTTCTGGCTACTCAGTACCCTTATCCTTCTTCTTCCTATTGTACCCTCTCATCATCAATTCCTGACAGGTTGGGAGAATTCAAAAGCTCTAATACCACTAAAATATCCCCAAGTGGATCTATGTGGATATTTTCATTTTATAATGTTTCTGGTTGAAGGGTTGTGCCAAACAATTCGCATTATAGCTTGTTGAGCTTGTGTTTGGGGTTTATTATTTAGTTTTGGTTGCACAATAGTTTTCAATGATCATGGATCTTTAAACAACAATGAAATACAGAGAAACAACAACAAGAATAGCCACAAAACTCATATATGTATTTTATTTAATGTATAAGCTGACCTCAGTACAAGAGAAGACCAGATCTAGAAATAGATACAGAATAATGGAATATGTAGTTGATAGCACCTCCAAGATACAATATAAGAGAGAGATATGGGCTTCCCTCAACCTCCAACAGAATCATGCAAATAATTTCAAGATCCATCTTTTTCCCTTCCTCCAAAATGATGAATATCTTAGCTAAGTTACACCCTCATTGGCTATAGTGCACCCTATCAATTCGCATGGACTATATCGGGCCCCAAAACTTCATGAAATAGTTGTAAAATTATAGAGACAATGATGGCTAGCTCATGTGAGGAGCTTCCCTTGATGTAGATAACAAAACTGACCACAAATCATTGGATCTCTTTACCCAAGTGCACCCTCCTTCAGGAAATTCACCCATCTCTAATAATAAATAATTATGAAGACTGAAAACCCCCAAGGTTACCAATAAAGGTCGCTCCAATGATGTGAAATGTACCCAATTGAAGATATATTCCAGATCCAAACCCCAAAGGACAAATTGAGCTACCCAAGGATGAATAGTGTGTACTTCCTACAGAAAACCCTCTAAGGGTGTGCCCTTCTTCACAACTAATAATTGAGAATGATCTTATCTGAATATAATGGTGAGGGTGGAAAGGAGGGATCTTTCACCTCTGTGTTGATCTCTAGGGTTTGTCTAGTAAAAAAACTCAAGATTCCAGAGCTCAGTTTGCAAATAGAAAATGATCCAAAATGAGAAGTGAGGCACCCTCATCTTCTTTTTATACTCCTGCATTCTAACTATCACTTAAATTATTAATTGTCTTTATAAAGTCTATTTCTTCACTTATATCATAATATCCAATTAGATTTATTTCCTTATTATCCAATGTCACTTTAATAATTTGACTTTAGCACCTTAATGTCATAATTTGGCCACCTTAGTACCCTTTTTAGTGAGACTATATACTAGTAGGAACAACTAGGCTACTAAGTACTCTAGATATTTGGTCATATGGAAGGGGATATTACATTGGAGCAGGGTGTGATTCAACCAAGTACCTCACCTTGTGGGTCACCCATCATAATTGTTCCCAAGAAGGATGGGACTTGGCGAATCTGTATCGATTATAGACAATTAAACACGATTACATTGATGAATATATACCCCCTGCCAAGGATTGATGATCTATTGGACCAACTGCACCATGCTAAGTACTTCACTAAGCTAGATTTTAAATTAGGATATCACCAAGTATGATTCAAAGAATAAGATACCTGGAATATTTCCTTCAAGACAAGATAAGGTTTTTATGAGTGGTTGGTTATGCCATTCAGTTTCTACAATGTACTGGCTAAATTTATGAGACTAATGAACGATGTTTTATGCCCTTTTCTAGATTCATTTGTTATAGTTTATTTCGATGATATATTGTTTTATAGCACTACCTAGGAGGAGCACATCTCACATCTTATGTAGTTGTTAGAGACTCTAAAAAAGAACCATCTACTGGTTAATATCAATAAATGTGAGTTTCCTCAATAGTATTTGGTGTATTTGGGGTATGTGATCGGTGGAGGGGATCTCAAGATAGATATCGCAAAGATGGAGGTCATCATGAAATACTTGTGGAAGTTCATAGCTTCATTTTCAATAGTAGTTGCACCACTCCACACCATAAGAGCAAGTGGTAAGAGTTTCCAGTGGGGGAAGAATAAAAAAAAGGCCTTTGATGAGCTAAAAAGAAAGATAATTCAAGTAGTAGTGCTCACACTACAAAACTTGCAGAAGCCCTTCGAAGTGGAGACAGATGCAAGTGGCTATGCCATGGGAGCAGTATTAATGCAGGGAGAAAGGCCCGTATGTTATCATTCTGAAGTATTTCATGAAGCAATTCTCAACTACCCTACCTACGAAAAGGAGCTCCATGCCTTGGTACAAGATGTTAAAAAGTGGAAACACTATCTGATGGGAAAGTAAACCATCATACATACATATCACCATTCACTACAGTATTTGCAGGCCCAGAGTAAGCTACAACAAACCAAACATTACAAGTGGATGGGGTTTTTATAGCAATTTCATTTGGTCATAAAGTATAATAAGGGTGGCACAAATAATTTGGTAGACATTCTTTCATGACCACGCACATCCAATATTACACTAGTACATATTGTAAAAATTTAGATGTTCTATTTGCGGTGTTATGGACAAAATTAGCCATACTGTCGAAAAATAGAGGAAATTTTAAATTTGGTTTTTCCATATTGCTCGATAACATCGTTATTGCCACATTGATGTGTCTCTTGCCACGTTGTCGTCTCTCTTGCCATGTTTTCGTCTCTCTTCCCACGTTTTCCACATAGTTGTCTCTCTTGCCACATTTGTGACATAATCGTCTCTCTTGCCACGTTTGTGAAGATAGTTGTCACAGTTGCAACATTGTGGAAACTAGGTTTTCCCCCTCTAACGGTCACCTAGTATTTTGACCAAGTCAACTTTAATTTGGTCAATGATCGTCGGAATTGCGACGCTATAAAATATATAAATATGTTTCATTTTACGGATGTTGCGACAAGTTTGCTATAATAAGGACACTTCAAAAAGGGTTTGTGGGTATTCTCGGCTAGAGTACAACTATTAAAAGACATTGTAATAGGGCTCTTCTTGTTTCATTTTAATTTTCTGATCGTTCAAATTTTAAAGGAAACAACTATTAAAAGACATTGTACTAGGTCTAGAGTACATGATGGGAAACAGTGACCTATGAATGGGGCCAACATTGAAATTTTTTCAAACTATTTTTGGATGACATCATACATCCTTGAGTCTTGAAACCCTCCCATACCGTCAAGGCATGTGTCTAGTCTAACCATGTCAAATTTCGATGCATACAGGCACATATTGAAGAAATTTCAACGTTAGCCCCATTCACTGCTCACTATGCGGGGTCGGTGCATGACATTTTTGGTGGTTGAATTGGAAGTTCCATGACATTTCAAGAGAGCTCCAACAAATATTCTACAGATGGAAACAATGACATTTGACAATGAGACACCCATTATGAACGTTGTTGCAAACATGGACGATCTTAAAGATTATGTGGTCAGGACATCATGCATCCTTTAGTCTTGAAACCCTCCCATACTGTCAAGGTATGTGTCTAGTCTAACCATGTCAAATTTCGATGCATACAGGAAAATATTGAAGAAATTTCAACATTGGCCCCATTTACTATTACTCATTATGAGGGGTCGGTGCATGACATTTTTGGTGGTTGAATTAGAAGTTCCATGACATTTCAAGAGAGTTCCAACAAAGATTCTACGGATGGAAACAACGACATTTGACAAATATGAGATGCCCCATTATATATGTTATTGAAAACATGGACAATCTCAAATATTATGTGGTCGGGACATCAAACATCCTTGAGTCGTGAAACCCTCCCATACCGTCAAGGCATGTGTCTAGTCTAACCATGTCAAATTTCGATGCATACATGCACATATGGAAGAAATTTCAACGTTGGCCCCATTCACTATTGCTCACTATGTGGGGTCAGTGCATGACATTTGTGGTGCATATAGGGGCTTCCGCAATGCAAGATATTAGAAATTATTTTCGGGATTAACTGTGTAATGTAAGTGATTAATCTATGACCCATATCCATGAGTATTATTCGCAACTGACTAATAATTCTCATGATTTGAATAGTCCACTTAGCACTCATTGCATTGGGTGATGCTCACAGGGGTGAAGAAGTGGGACTGAAACCAACGAAATGAATCACATAGCATCAATCATCACTTTCAGGGCTTGCACCCAGTAACCAGGACTTCCCAGGTGGTCACCCATCCTAAGACGCCTTTGGCTCAAGCGCGCTTAACTGTGGATTTTTCCCCACAATCAAGCCCACTTAGCTTTCTACCCCATTTGCAAAACCTTAGCAAGTATTGTGCCTTATGAACTACCCAGTTAGAGCACCCTTCACTCTTATTAGTTAAGCATATAGGGGCTTCTGCAGTGCAAGAT
>JASDQU010102432.1:28628-39659 GCA_032191745.1 Picea mariana
AGATATGGTCAACAAGCTTGGATTGGAGGTTCAAAATCATCCTATCCCCTATCCATTGGGTTGGTTAAGAAAGGATGCAGAGATAAAGGTAATGAAACAGTGTAAGATTAAATTTGCTATAAGTGTTGATTTTATTGATGAAGTGGAATTAGATGACGTACCCATTGATGTATGTGGAGTAGTGTTTGGAATACCTTACATGTATATCAGGGATTCAATATTCATGCAGAGATATAAATAATATCCACTGATCAAGGATGGTAAGTCCTACATCATTAATGTGCATAAAATCAAGTCAAATATCTCACTGGTAAGTGCCAACCAAGCCAAGAAGTTGATTAGTTCTACTAATAAATATTTGTTTCTTTTCTTAAGAGAAAATATGTTTGATGATGAGTCAATGAGAGTGAAGGCATCCCTGGAGGGGCATACTAAGGAAAAAAAACATAAGTTGGAGGATTTGTTATAGGAATACAGAGGAGTGTTCAAGGAGACTAAAGGACTACCATCCAAGAGGGATGTGGAGCACGAAATACAGGTATTTCTAAAATCCACATTGCTGAATATTAGGTTCTATAGACAGTTTGTTCTAGAAGAGAATGAAGTGAAGAAGCAATTACAACAGTTGTTGGATGTAATATCCCCAAGTGGATATATGTGGATATTTTTAGTTTTTAATTTTTTTGGTTGAAGGGTTGTGCCAAAAAAATTGCATTGTAGCTTGTTGAGCTTGTGTTTGGGGTTTATTATTTATTTTTGGTTGAAAAATAGTTTTCAATGATAATTGATCTTTAAACAACAATGAAATACATAGAAACAACAACAAGAATAGCCACAAAACTCATATTTGTATTTTATTTAATATATAACCTGAACTTAGTATAAGAGAAGAGCATATATGGAAATAGATATAGAAGAATGGAATATGTGGTTGATATCACCTCCAAGATACAATAGAAGAGAGAGATATGGGCTTCCTTGATCCTCCAATAGAAGAATATAAATATTTGCAAGATCAATCTCTTTCTCTACCTCCAAAATGATGAATCTCTTAGCTTAGTTGCACCCTCACTAGTTGTAGCACACCCTATCAATTTACATGGACTATATCAGGCCCCCAAACTTCATGAAATAGTTGTAAACCTATAGAGAATATGATGGCTAGCTCATGTGAGCAGTTTCACTTATTGTAGATGACAAAACTGACCACAAATCATTGGATCTCTCCACCCAAGTGCGCCCTCCTTCAGGAAATTTTCCCAACTCTGATAATAAATCATTATGAATACTAAAAACCTCCAAGAGTACCAAGAAAGGTCACTCCAATGATGGCAAATGTACCCAAGTGAAGATATCTTCTAGATCCAACCCCTAGAGGCCAAATCGAGCTACCCAAGGATGAATAGTGTGCCCTTTGTGTAGAAAACCCTCCAAGTGTGTGCCCTTATTCACAATTGATAATCGAGAATGATATGATTTGAATATAATGGTGAGGGTGTAATATTTCAACACCTTGGCCAAGATTTGACCAATTAAGGAGGGATACTTCACCTCTATGCTAATCTCTATGGTTTTTCTAGTAAAAACCCTCAAAATACTCAAGCTTCTAGAGATCAATTTACAAATAGAAAATGATTCAGAATGTGGAGTGAGGTTCCCTCATCTTCTCTTTATACTCTATCATTCTAATTCTCAATTAAATTATTAATTGGATTTATAAATTATAGTTCTTCACTTATCTCATAATATCCAATTAAATTTATTTCCTTATTATCCAATGTCACTTTAATAATTTGACTTTAGCACCTTAATGACATAATTTGGCCACCTTAGTCCTCTTTTTAGTGAGACTATAGACTAGTGGGAACAAATAGGCTACTAAGTCCTTTAGATATTTGTTCATATGAAAGGGGATGTTACAGTATACCCTACCTGAAATTGATTTCCCACAAGAAATTATGAATCCATGTGCTGCAAGACCTATTCTCCCTCCCAAAAAGCATCCTCAATTGGTAGATTATTCCATTTAATCAAATACTCATTGATACTTATGTTTCTCAACCTTTTCTTCCTGGCCTCCAAGAAACATTCAAGAACTAAAATCAATTGGCCCTCCTCATCAAGTGGTGGTATCACCTTTGTAATTGTTACTTGTTGACCCAATTCCTTCTTCAAGCATGACACGTGGAATACATTATGGATTTTGCTCCCTGAAGGGAATTCAATCTCATATGCTACATCCCCAAATGTTTGACTCACCTTGTAAATACCATAGAAATGAGGCTTGACTTTTTCCATGACATTTTTCTTGATTGATGTATGGTGGTATGATTGTAACCTCAAATAGACCAAATATCCCAAATCAAATCTGCTCTCTACCCTATTTTTATTTGCATAGATATTTTATTGGTTTTTATCCCTCTGCAAATGGTCCTTAGGCTGCCTAAGAATTTCCTGACTTTCTTAGATCTAATCCTTAGCCATAGGATCATTTTTTTCCCTAAGCGCAACCTCCATGAAGGTAAGTGAATCATATCCATGCAATGCCCTAAAGGTTGTCATGCCAATGGATCTATGATGGGTAGTGTTATAGCAATAATCCCCTAGATGAAGCCATTTAATGCATGCTCTTTTTTGTCTTACCACATAATTTCGGAGGTATCCTTTCACCCATTTATTAACTATTTTTGTTTTTCCATCAGTCTGAGGATGGTAACTCATGCTAGAAGTCAATTTAGTGCCCACAAGCCTGAATAATTCCTTCCAAAAAGTGCTCATGAACCTGCTATCCCTATCACTCACAATATCCTTTGGAAACCCGTGCAATATAAAAACCTCTCTGAAGAAAAAAAATTCTACCTGAGATGTGCTATACTCTATGGATATGGTGAATAAAAGTGAAAACTTGGTCAAGCAATCCACAACTACAAAAATGACATACTTTCCCTGCACTTTAGGTAAACTTGTGATAAAATCCATAGATAAGATTTCCCATTTATATGTTGGGATGGGAAGTGGTTGCTATAAACTTATTTGATGGCTATGTTCTACCTTGTTTTGATGACAAATTATGCAGTCTCTAACATAGTGCATGACATCTTATTTGAGGCCCTTCCATGCAAACATCTCTCTAATCTTCCTGTAAGTTTTGAAGAACCCTTGGTGCCTAGCTAGTGATGAATTATGAAATTCCCTTGGCACCCTTTCTTTGAATTTGGATTCTGGTACTACATAAATTATTCCCTTATAGTAGATAAGGTCATCTAAGATCCGGAACCACTCATCCTAAATTCTCCCATCCATAATCTCATAACAAAACTTGTTTTTGGACTACTCTACTAGTATATGTGATTTCCATTCAACTGAAATTTCTAACAAAGCGTAAGTTATAGGCCTCCTAGACAATGCATTTGCTACAACATTATTCATCCCTTTAACAAACTCTATGTCAAAATCATAGTCTTGGATTTTCTTACCCACTTATGTTTCCTTTCATTGAGGTCCTTTTGCTCCAAAAAGGTTTTGTTCTGACTATAAACTTGGCTTCCACCAAGTATTTTTTGAACTTATCTAGCGCATGCCTAATAGCTAGCATCTCCTTATCATAAATAGTGTATAATAACTCGAGTTCCCTTAGTTTCATGCTTTCAAAATTAATAGGATGTTTTTTTTGCATGAGGACCACCCCAATTCCTTCCCCCGATGCGTCACACTCTAGTATAAATGGATGAGAAAAATCTAGTAATGTTGGGACCAGAAAGTTATCATTACCTTCTTCATTTTGTCAAAATTTTGTTGGGCCACTTCAGTCCACTTTCCTCATTACATAAGTCAAGTTCTCGCAAAGTTGTGAGAACCCTTTAACAAATCCCCTATAGTATGTGCAAATACCAAGAAATCCTCATAGCTTCGTGATGTTCCTGGGTGTTTCCCAATCCAATATGTTTTGTATCTTCTCTTTATGAACTTGTACCCCCTTTTCTCCAATAATATGCCCCAAATATAGTACTTCTATAATCCTAAAATCACATTTAGACTCCTTGGCATACAAGTATTGCTCCTCCATGATGCTCAAAATTTGATCTAGATGCATGAGGGATCCTCCCAAGTTTTTCTATAGATTAACAGATCATCAAAGAATACCAAGATATATTTCCTCAATTTTTTATTGAATATGTGGTTCATGCAAGATTGAAATGTAGTTGGTGCGATAGTTATCCCAAAAGGCATAAATAAAAACTCATAATGGCCATAGTGGCACCTAAAGGTCATTTTTTGGATATCATGTTCCCTTACCCGAATCTGATGGTATCTTGAACGAAGATCAATCTTTGAAAAGTAAATTGTACCATGGATCTCATCAAGCAACTCATCAATCCTAGGAATGGGATACATATTTTTAATTGTCTTCTTGTTTAGTGCCATGTATTCAATGCGCATTCTCATGAACCAACACAACTGAAGATGAAAATGGGCTTGAGCTAGGCCTAATGTGACCCATATCCAAAAAATCTTAAATTTCCTTTTCAATTTCATCATTGAACTGTTTTAGGTGTCAGTAAGGTATGGTGATGACCGTCTTAGCTCCTTATTCTAGCTCAATGGTTTGTTCAAAATCCCTATCTAGTTTTTTCCCTGGAGGAATTTTCCCAAATACCCTTTCATTCTTTCCAAGTATCCTATGTATGTCTTGTGAATAGTGTTGGCACCCTTCCTGATTGGTTTGCACATAAAATAAACACTCTACTTCATAATCCATGTCCTCCTGCCTGAATATATCCTCCATGCACTTTGTTGAAACTATCTTGGGAGTATTCTCTGTCATTTCCTTCAATGTCACCCTCTTTCCTTCTTCAGAATTGAAGGACATCTCCATGTTTTTGTAATTTGTAATAATAAGACCTAAGGTGATAAGCCACTGAACCCCAAGTATAACATTGTTTTTTGGTAGTTCCATCACATAACTATCATGTGTCTAATTATATTGGCCCAAGGTAAGAATCATATATGGAATATATATGTCACATGGCATGGTGCGTCCCCCTGCTACCTTTACTAAGCAGCCCTCAAACTCAACATTAGGGCAGTGTCTCATGTTTAACAAAGAAGCATCAATAAAGTTGTGGGAATCCCCACCATAAATAAGTATTGTGACCCTTTGTCCTAGAAGGACTATTTTCATCCTGAAAGTGATGAATTTTGGTACCCCACTGATGGATGCAATAATAACCTTCTTAATCCCTGTCTGGTTGTGCATTGGATCATCTTCTTCTTCCCCATGTGTGGGCTCCTCTTATTTTTGGGTCACTTCAATATTTTTAATTTGTCCTACATCAAATTCCTCTTCATAGTCGGAAAGAACCTCAATGTAGTGGATCTTCCTCTTTCCCATGCATCTATGCCCTAGTTCCCATGGTTCTTTACAAGTGCAACATAGTTATTTTCTTCTCAACTCCCCTCTAGTGGCTTCATCCAATTTCTCTTTACCTTTGTTTATAATCCATTTATCATTTCCCCTTGGATTAGTTGGTGGCCTTGAAATTAACTTTTTTATTGAATCATCTCCCTCTAGGTCCATAGTCTTTCAAATCACATCTTGAAGGGTAGTAGGCTTAAAAGTGTTGACCCATCCACGCACTGGCTCTATCATCCCCTCTGAAAAGAGAATCATCAACCTAGGTTTTGACACATATGGAACCATGACTTTTAACATATGAAACTCTTCAATGAATGCCTCCACTGATCATGTCTACCTAATTTGTGTGAGCTCACAGAAATGAATTTTTGGATCTCCCTGGTCAAACTTGTCTATGATTCTCTGTGTGAAATATTCATATGAAGTAATGTGTGCATGTCCCAAAGTAGTCATCCCATGGTACCACTAATCATGGGCATTTCTTTCCATGTATAAGGTGGAAAATTTGATTGCATCCATCTCCATCATGGGATTTAACTGCATATATGCATCCAATTTTTGTACCCATGCCTTTGCATAAGATTTGGTTGCTCCATTGAATGTGGGGATTTCCGTTTTCCATTCCTTACGCACAAGATCATTATTATTTCTATTAAATTATCTAGTCCTTCCTCTGTATTTGATTCTGCAATACTCTCCTAAAGAAACATGTCTCCTGAACCCTACACTCAAGGCTGCATACTCCCTCTCATATTCTTCAAAGTTGTCCTCTATATCCATACGCCCTGGGACATTGGCATATTTTTGTTTTATGTCTAGAAAACATGGCATGTAAGGCATGGGCGTGACTCTGCTACTCACTGGTACCCTATTGGTTGTGCCCCCAAATAGACTTTTCCCCTCATTATGGATTTTTTCACTAGTCTCTACGTGATACATTTCTCCTCCATGAGATCCACTAGCCCCAATGTTCCCTTCATTGTTATGTGGTTCCCTATTATGTACCATATGCATGAGAAGATGTGTAATCATATTCTTCCCTTCTTCCAATGTGGTAACCAAGTGCTCCTATCCCTATTCAATAGCTATCAAGGATAATTTAAGATCAGCTTTCCCTTTGGATACGCGCTCTTGTGTCTCATCCAAATGGTGTTGCGCGATAAATTGTTTCTTGTCAATGGAACAATGTAGTTCCTGTGTTATCCTTTCCAATTCAATAGGCACTTCATTTTCATTACCATCTCCTACTTCCTATCTTTCCCCCATCTATGTTTCTGGCTACTCAGTACCCTTATCCTTCTTCTTCCTATTGTACCCTCTCATCATCAATTCCCGACAGGTTGGGAGAATTCAAAATCTCTAATACCACTAAAATATCCCCAAGTGGATCTATGTGGATATTTTCATTTTATAATGTTTCTGGTTGAAGGGTTATGCCAAACAATTCGCACTATAGCTTGTTGAGCTTGTGTTTGGGGTTTATTATTTAGTTTTGGTTGCACAATAGTTTTCAATGATCATGGATCTTTAAACAACAATGAAATACAAAGAAACAACAACAAGAATAACCACAAAACTCATATATGTATTTTATTTAATGTATAAGCTGACCTCAGTACAAGAGAAGACCAAATCTAGAAATAGATACAGAATAATGGAATATGTAGTTGATAGCACCTCTAAGATACAATATAAGAGAGAGATATGGGCTTCCCTCAACCTCCAACAGAATCATGCAAGGAATTGCAAGATAAATCTTTTTCCCTTCCTCCAAAATGATGAATATCTTAGCTAAGTTACACCCTCATTGGCTATAGCGCACCCTATCAATTCGCATGGACTATATCAAGCCCCAAAACTTCATGAAATAGTGGTAAATTATAGATACAATGATGGCTAGCTCATGTGAGGAGCTTCCCTTGATGTAGATAACAAAACTGACCACAAATCATTGGATCTCTTTACCCAAGTGCACCCTCCTTCAAGAAATTCACCCAGCTCTAATAATAAATAATTATGAAGACTGAAAACCCCCAAGGTTACCAATAAAGGTCGCTCCAATGATGTGAAATGTACCCAAGTGAAGATATCTTCCAGATCCAAACCCCAAAGGACAAATTGAGCTACCCAAGGATGAATAGTGTGTACTTCCTACAAAAAACCCTCTAAGGGTGTGCCCTTCTTCACAACTAATAATTAAGAATGATCTTATCTTAATATAATGGTGAGGGTGGAAAGGAGGGATCCTTCACCTCTGTGTTGATCTTTAGGGTTTGTCTAGTCAAAACACTCAAGATTCCAGAGCTTAGTTTGCAAATAGAAAATGATCCAAAATGAGAAGTGAGGCACACTCATCTTCTTTTTATACTCCTGCATTCTAATTATCACTTAAATTATTAATTATCTTTATAAGGTCTATTTCTTCACTTATATCATAATATCCAATTAGCTTTATTTCCTTATTATCCAATGTCACTTTAATAATTTGACTTTAGCACCTTAATGACATAATTTGGCCACCTTAGCACCCTTTTTAGTGAGACTATATCCTAGTGGGAACAACTAGGCTACTAAGTACTCTAGATATTTGGTCATATGGAAGGGGATATTACATTGGAGCGAGGTGTGATTCAACCAAGTACCTCACCTTGTGGGTCACCCATCATAATTGTTCCCAAGAAGGATGGGACTTGGCAAATCTATATTAATATAGAACATTAAACAAGATTACACTGATGAATAGATACCCCCTTCCAAGGATTGATGATTTATTGGACCAACTACACCATGCTAAGTACTTCACTAAGCTAGATTTTAAATTAGGATATCACTAGGTATGAGTCAAAGAATAAGATACTTGGAATATTTCCTTCAAGACAAGATAAGGTTTTTATGAGTGGTTGGTTATTCCATTCAGTTTCTACAATGTACTGGCTAAATTTATGAGACTAATGAATGATGTTTTATGCCCTTTTCTAGATTCATTTGTTATTGTTTATTTCGATGATATATTGTTTTATAGCACTACCTAGGAGGAGCACATCTCACATATTATGTAGTTGTTAGAGACTCTAAAAAAGAACCAGCTACTAGCTAATATCAATAAATGTGAGTTTCCTCAGTAGTATTTGGTGTATTTGGGGTATGTGATCGGTGGAGGGGATCTCAAGATAGATATCGCAAAGATGGAGGTCATCATGAAATACTTGTGGAAGTTCATAGCTTCATTTTCAATAGTAGTTGCACCACTCCACACCATAAGAGAAAGTGGTAAGAGTTTCCAGTGGGGGAAGAATCAAGAAAAGGCCTTTGATGAGCTAAAAAGAAAGATAATTCAAGTAGCATTTCTCACACTACAAAACTTGCAGAAGCCCTTCGAAGTGGAGACAGATGCAAGTGGTTATGCCATGGGAGCAGTATTAATGCAGGGAGAAAGGCCTGTATGTTATCATTTTGAAGTATTTCATGGAGAAATTCTCAACTACCCTACCTACGAAAAGGAGCTCCATGCCTTGGTACAAAATGTTAAAAAGTGGAAACACTATCTGATGGGAAAGGAAACCATCATACATACGTATCACCATCCACTACAGTATTTGCAGGCACAGAGTAAGCTACAACAAACCAAACATTACAAGTGGATGGGGTTTTTATAGCAATTTCATTTGGTCATAAAGTATAATAAGGGTGGCACAAATAATTTGGTAGACATTCTTTCATGACCACGCACATCCAATATTACACTAGTACATATTGTAAAAATTTAGATGTTCTATTTGCGGTGTTATGGACAAAATTAGCCATACTGTCGAAAAATAGAGGAAATTTTAAATTTGGTTTTTCCATATTGCTCGATAACATCGTTATTGCCACATTGATGTGTCTCTTGCCACGTTGTCGTCTCTCTTGCCATGTTTTCGTCTCTCTTCCCACGTTTTCCACATAGTTGTCTCTCTTGCCACATTTGTGACATAATCGTCTCTCTTGCCACGTTTGTGAAGATAGTTGTCACAGTTGCAACATTGTGGAAACTAGGTTTTCCCCCTCTAACGGTCACCTAGTATTTTGACCAAGTCAACTTTAATTTGGTCAATGATCGTCGGAATTGCGACGCTATAAAATATATAAATATGTTTCATTTTACGGATGTTGCGACAAGTTTGCTATAATAAGGACACTTCAAAAAGGGTTTGTGGGTATTCTCGGCTAGAGTACAACTATTAAAAGACATTGTAATAGGGCTCTTCTTGTTTCATTTTAATTTTCTGATCGTTCAAATTTTAAAGGAAACAACTATTAAAAGACATTGTACTAGGTCTAGAGTACATGATGGGAAACAGTGACCTATGAATGGGGCCAACATTGAAATTTTTTCAAACTATTTTTGGATGACATCATACATCCTTGAGTCTTGAAACCCTCCCATACCGTCAAGGCATGTGTCTAGTCTAACCATGTCAAATTTCGATGCATACAGGCACATATTGAAGAAATTTCAACGTTAGCCCCATTCACTGCTCACTATGCGGGGTCGGTGCATGACATTTTTGGTGGTTGAATTGGAAGTTCCATGACATTTCAAGAGAGCTCCAACAAATATTCTACAGATGGAAACAATGACATTTGACAATGAGACACCCATTATGAACGTTGTTGCAAACATGGACGATCTTAAAGATTATGTGGTCAGGACATCATGCATCCTTTAGTCTTGAAACCCTCCCATACTGTCAAGGTATGTGTCTAGTCTAACCATGTCAAATTTCGATGCATACAGGAAAATATTGAAGAAATTTCAACATTGGCCCCATTTACTATTACTCATTATGAGGGGTCGGTGCATGACATTTTTGGTGGTTGAATTAGAAGTTCCATGACATTTCAAGAGAGTTCCAACAAAGATTCTACGGATGGAAACAACGACATTTGACAAATATGAGATGCCCCATTATATATGTTATTGAAAACATGGACAATCTCAAATATTATGTGGTCGGGACATCAAACATCCTTGAGTCGTGAAACCCTCCCATACCGTCAAGGCATGTGTCTAGTCTAACCATGTCAAATTTCGATGCATACATGCACATATGGAAGAAATTTCAACGTTGGCCCCATTCACTATTGCTCACTATGTGGGGTCAGTGCATGACATTTGTGGTGCATATAGGGGCTTCCGCAATGCAAGATATTAGAAATTATTTTCGGGATTAACTGTGTAATGTAAGTGATTAATCTATGACCCATATCCATGAGTATTATTCGCAACTGACTAATAATTCTCATGATTTGAATAGTCCACTTAGCACTCATTGCATTGGGTGATGCTCACAGGGGTGAAGAAGTGGGACTGAAACCAACGAAATGAATCACATAGCATCAATCATCACTTTCAGGGCTTGCACCCAGTAACCAGGACTTCCCAGGTGGTCACCCATCCTAAGACGCCTTTGGCTCAAGCGCGCTTAACTGTGGATTTTTCCCCACAATCAAGCCCACTTAGCTTTCTACCCCATTTGCAAAACCTTAGCAAGTATTGTGCCTTATGAACTACCCAGTTAGAGCACCCTTCACTCTTATTAGTTAAGCATATAGGGGCTTCTGCAGTGCAAGAT
>JASDQU010102432.1:62786-84060 GCA_032191745.1 Picea mariana
AAGTTCACTGGTGATTTCTTTTCTTGGCTGAGACACTAATTGATCGTGATAGAAGATTTCCCATACGTCGGAGTGGATTTCTGGGGGAGCATGGAATTGGTTCTTCCGGAAGGGGAGGACTGGGATGCTTCAGGTGAGAAACCAAAACCATATTGTCAAGTTTTTTTTGATTTTAAAACTTATATTATTTTTTTGGGGTACATAGAAGAGTTTCTAACGGATGTATTGTTTCATCATGCAGACAGGGGATCAACACATCCAGCAGAGATATCGACATTGGGGTGACGCGAGGATTCTCAGATAACAGTAAATCATGAGTTAGCGGCAAGGTGTCTCCGAGAGGTGGAGACAAACCTCCAAGTTCTCATGATGGGTGTCCCTCCTCTTAAGAGGGAGGACGTACCCTTGCACTTCCAGAGACACACAGTGGGATTCCCCGAGAGTATTAACTCTTTATTGAGACGAGTAGCCCGTGCGGTGGTGTTCTACTTAGAGAACAATGTGATGCCGAAGGACTAGGACCTCTCTAATATTTTTGTATAGTCTTTATGACAATGTTATGGGCACGAGGACCCAATATTTTTCCCTTCTATGTACTTTTTTGATGTAATCAAACATTTTCTGTCACGCTGCATATATACATATCCGAGTTTTTATGGTGCCTAAATGATGTTTGCAAATAATGATGTCTTTTTTTGATGCATTTAATTTACATGTGATGTATGATTTATTTCCTTTATGAAACCTCATCTATGTGCGAGATATCGATCCATGATGTAATTGGCTAATGAATCTGAAGTTGAATTAAGTTCTCTTGGTATGTGTCTGTATTCGATAAAATCAAACATTATTTCAAGATGACGAAGTCATAGATGGAGACGTAATAGGATAGGATTGCGAATAGCGTAGGTTCGATTAAGTTGACAGACCACAAGTTGAGAGTCTAGATTAATGATCATACGAGATATACCTAGGGAGGAGGCTTCGGTTAAAAGTTCGATGACAACATGATATTCTGCCATGTTGTTAGTTGTCGATCCTAAACAAATACCTCCTGAACTCACTAACTTGTCATAGTGGTAAATGACCCAGGCTGCAGAAGTAATGTTCTGGGTGTGTCGACTAGTGCCATCTGCAAACCCAACAAATATAGGAAAGGAAGATGTCATCTGCGCATGCAAAGACAAGAAAAAGTATAAGCAGCTAAAGAAAAACTCGTTCACGTAATAGAAAAGACACACCAAACTAAAAATACAATAGTGTACAAAGCACACATGCTAGATGTTATATGCATAGTACTTCTTAAGGTAAAGCCTGTTTCGGGGCTCACCCAGGGAGATTTCGTCGTAGTAAACTAGATCGTAGGTGACTCTATGTAAAACACGTTTCACAATGTAAGGACCATGCCATAAAGGTTCTAACTTACCTGTCCCTAACTTATCATGAGCCTGGTCATAAACAAGAACTAGGTCTCCTTCTGCAAAAGTACGAGGGTGGACGGATTTGTTGTATTGATTCGCTTTTGATATGTCTCATTAATGAGAGCGGCATCACGACGTGTTTCATCCAACCTGGTCATGTGTAAGAAGCGTTCTTCTTCGACATAAGTATGAGGCAAGAGTTCTACTTTGAGTTTTAACGAGGGAATTTCACACTCTATTGGTAAAACAACTTCTATGCCATATACTAACTGGAAAGGAGTGAATCCAGTAGCAATTTTCACTGAAGTACGGTAATCCCAGAGAGCGGAGAAAAATTGTAGATGCCAATATGTCTTTTTTTCCCCTACCATACATTGAATCATGGTTTTAAGGACCTTGTTGATAGCTTCAACTTGTCCATTTTCTCAAGGATAGTACGGGGATGAGTTTTCATGGAAAAAACCCAACTTGGCATGCAATTCACTCATCATCTAGTTCTGAAAGTGTGAACCATGATCAATGACAATGGTGTGTGGAACACCAAAGCGAGTGATGATGTGGTTTAAGAAGAAAAAATCTGCAGTACGACCATCATTCAGAAATGTAGGCATAGACTCAACCCATTTTGTGAAGTAATCGACGACGATGATCATGTAACTGTGCCCCTCGGCTGAGGTAGGCTTACACTGCATGAAATCAATGGCCCATTTGGCAAAGGGGCTGATGGCAATAATGGGATGTAGCGGAGCGGGGTGGGTGCATGTCTTTTTGTGAAAAACTTGGCAAGGTGGGCATTTTTTGACTACCTCAATACAATATTTGAAAATAGAGGGCCAAAAGTACCCGACATGTAATATTTTTTGAGCTGTAGCCATCCTAGAAAGATGACCGCCACAGGATCCAAGGTGACAGTCATTAAGAACGCATTCAGCCTCTTCACGAGTCAAACATTGTCGTAGGATAATATCAATACCATGGCAATACAAAGTGTCACAGATGATAAGGTAGTAGTGAGAATGATGGCAAATATGACGATGCTCTTCACGAGAGATATTGGGATGAAAACATTGGGTCTGGAGATAAAGAAGGATATCTCCATACCAACGATCAGATGTGATAATGAGGAAAATAGTCTCATCGGGGAGAGAATCTTTGGGCTTAGTATCTTCATTAACATGGGGAAGGTTGCAGATAAGCTTCACAAACACCAAGGATTTTTTAGCTTTGGACTTAGCAAACTCGAGATCGAATTCCTGAAGGATGACGATCCATTTGGAATATTTTCCCCCAAGAACTTGATGTGTCAGAATGTGATACATGGGGTTAGATTCCGCGATGACTGTGGTGGTGCGTAGAAAAATGTAATGACAAAATCTCTAGATAACGACGACGGCTGTCAGAGCCAACTTTTCAACATGTGAATATCAGAGCTCTGGACCAAATAGACTTTTGCTCAAATAATATATCATGTGTTCCTCACCATTGGGGTCCTCTTGAACTAACACCATAGCAATAGTGGAAGTAGAGGCTGCTAAGTAAAGGATATAGTCCTTCGTATCATTCAGAGGATGCAACAGAGGTGCGTTGGTCAATGCATGCTTAAGAGCAACAAAAGATCGTTGAGCAGTGTCATCCTAGATAAAAGGGGTGTCTTTCTGCAACAATCACATAAATCCTTTGGTAATCTCAGCGTAGTTACAAATTAAACGGTGAAGAAAGTTTGCTTTCCCTTGCAAACTTTGGAGTTGCGTCAAATTATTAGGTGGAGGTAAAGCAAGGATAGCCTTAATTTTTAAGGGATCCACCTGAATCCCATCCTTGGAAAAAACAAAGCCGAGGAGTCGACCTGATTCGATAGAAAAGATACATTTATGTGGGTTCAAACAAATGCGGTAGAATCAACATCGAAGAAAAATAGCCCGTAGATGATCAAAATGGTCTGATCGACTGGATGAATGGGCAGGTATATCGTTGAGGTAAGGTTCCACAATATGTTTGATATCGTGGAATGCATATGACATGGCCTGCTGGAATGTGGCACCATCATTTTTTAGGCCAAATGGTAGTTTCCGATAGGCGAATGTTCCCCACGGGCAGATGAAGGCCATCTTATATTGATCAGTGGGTAAAATGTCAATCTGGCTGTACCCTGAGAAACCATCCATGAAAGAGAAAATCACACTACCTGCACAATTATCAATGATCTAGTCGATGAAGGGCATAGGGTAGTTGTATTTAGAACAAGCCTTATTGAGGTACCTATAATAAACACAGACACTAATGGTCCCTTGCTTCTTAGTGACAGAAACAATATTCGAAACCCATTCTATCAAAGGGACAGGATATATGAAGCCAGATTTCAATAATTTCTCAACTTCTGCCTTAATAGCCGCGGTCTTCTTAGGATGGACCGGGCAGAGTTTCTGTCGAATAGGTTTTACACCTGGGTAAGTTTTAATCTCATGCACAATGATCGAAGGATCAATCCCTGACATTTCCTCATAGCTCCAAGCAAAGACATCGCCGAATTATTTAAATAAAGCGGTATAAGAAACCACTTCCTTGGGAGAACAATTAACACCCAGATTAATATTTTCCATGACACCTTCTTTGATCAAAATGTCAATAATGACCATAGATGTAATGTTGCCTAAATTCCCCTCAAAAATAGTATCTTGTGTAAGTATGAGTGATTGTGGAAAGTCAACAACATCCGGGGGGGGGAAGATAGAGTGTATATCTTCCTGTATTTCTTCAAGAGGTGGAAGAAAAGAGGATCGATGATGGTTATCATCCCAAGGTATGTCGTCAATGCTAAGAATTTCCATAATAGATTCATCGGACAGAAAGATTTGAGAAATGTAGTCAAAGGCATACGTCAAAGAATTTAACCAAGATGGCATCGAGTAGGTGTCGGGTGCCAAGAGATGTTGGTCATCCGAGGAGGGAGAGGTTGATTGAATAACAACGTATGAAGCCTCAGCTGGACTAAGTGGCATGGTGTCACCTAGTGCATCGAACTTTAGCGGACTAGGTACAATCCAGGGATCATATGATTCCAAAGACTGATAATTCGTAGTCGAAATCATATTGACTGTGGCAATATGATGCATGGTAGGAGGGAGTGGTGCAAGGAAGGTAACCATAAGGGTGGAATATTTTAACAATCCTACACCAACACTTGCATACGTGATCTTGTGATCTCCCAAGAAAGGAATATTGTTGGTAGAGGGAGCGCGAGTGTCGGGTGTACAAAAATCTAACTGATTGATAGTGACAATTTTTCCCTGATGAGGAAATTGTACACATCGAAATACCGACAAAGCAACGACAGTCATAGCATAAAACCAACTTCTTCCGAGTAATAATTTTTAATTGAGGGGACCATCGACCACCTCGACATCAACAGTGACAGTTTTTCCACCCAACTGGACAGATGGGGACTGCAAAAGACCGTGGGGATGAAAACCTCACCCATCGAATGCATACAACATCGTTGGGGATTTGTTAAGTGTGGGTGATTTTAAACCTTTCCAACACGCTAAAGACATGACACAAGTAGAGGCTCCCTCGTCCAATATGGTGCGGTGAATTTGTTGATTGTGAACAACAACATCAATTTGGAAAGAAATTTGGTGAGAGAGTTGAGACGTAAAATTGTCCAGGTTAAACATGATATTGTTGGACGACTCAGGATCAAAAGCGCCAATAGTAGCCAAGAGCATTCTACATTGGCTTGGGCAGTGCTGTAGAACTTCTAACATAGACATAGCACACAGTGCTTGAGTGAAATATTCAACAATGTTGTAGTTCTGGGTGGCACGTGAACAAGGATTAAAGGTAGATTTACATATAGTGCTCTTAGGAGGGCATAATATAGAGTCGAACATAGGTTTCTCGATCTGAAGTGATCCAGATAGAGGACTAACGAAGGATGGTGATGGATCCAGTAAAGTACCATTAGTGACCTTTCCTTTGTCAAGTTTAACTGGCGTGTCATAGGTCGTAGAGAGGGTGGTTAAATCAATCCCGTTAAATAGATAAATATGGGCACTTGTCGAGGCTTCATCATGAGAAGGGTGGATGGAACTACCCCCTGGAGAGGGGGTTTGAGCAACCATAGATTGTTGTTGAGGAAAAGGCTGAGTAAGCATGGCGGGTTGGGAATTCCCCTTAAAAAGTTTGGCCACTTCATCGCGATGTGGACAGTCTCAAGTGTATTGATCATCACCATAAATAAGACATGGGAATTTCGGCTTCCGTTGTGGTTGATTTTCGATAGCAGGTGGTGGGTTTTGAGATTTGGGTTGTTCATTGTCATTATTCTTCTTTGGTTTATTTTTTTTCTTGTTCTTACCTATGGTTTGTAGTGAAGGGGCAGATTGAACTACATTCACCTCAGATATTTGAGTTTGGGGGGAGTTAGAGGAGAGTGCAGTAGAACTAGGAGTGGATGCTGGAGTAGATTGATTTTCCATTCTAGTCGACTGGGAAGGAGATTGGGTTTTGATGGAGCCGATAAATCCATCTGCATGGGACATGGATGACGGTTTAGATGGATCGGTAGTTACACGGGTAGCATTTGGGATCAACTCATACAAAGTACCAGATTGTGAATAAACCAAATCTAAGTACTGCGCCCAAGCAATGGCCTCTTCCTCGGTGACTACACCACCCATGGAGACATCATGAGAAATGGGGGGTAACAATGATTTAGTAAACCATTCTGCCAATAACTGGTCAGGAATGATTTCTTTGATCAACCTTCGTCGTTGTCTCCACTCATGAATATGATCATATATATGCACGGAGTTTGTCTGATGAAGGGAGGTCAAGAGTTCGGTACCTGTCTCGTATCGAATGGGTAGTTGAAAGTGTGTGAGAAAGGACATGGAAAGGGAGTTGAAATCTTAGAAAGAACAACATGGAAGTTCGATATACCACTTGGCTGCTGAGACCGTAAGTGTTCACTGAAAAATATGTAAACGTATAGAATTGTCCATTAAGGAGTTTGATGAACACCATAAATGGAAAGTCATCACATGATTGTTCGGGTATTCACCAGGTTTACCGTCAAATTTTGGAATATTGGAAGGTAATTTAGCAGGGATCACTGGCCAAAAGGGATAATGAAATATAGGATCATTGGTCAACCAAGACAAGTCTGGGAGATCCAAAGTCGTGAGAAATGGTAGTTTTTGGTTAACTTGAGGATGATACTGGTGTGGCATAGGGACACCAGTAGGACTGTAAACTGGCTTGGGTGGATAATTGTATCCAATAGATACTCCTACATATGATTGTTTATGACCAACATAAACAAGATTCGATGATGGTTGAGAAACATGTGCATATGGAGGATAACCTGATGGGTTTTGAGGATTATAATTCGGTTGATGGGTTTTCCCATAGGGGGGATAAACATTTTTTCCATAAGGAGGATAAGGTTGTTGTTTTCCTTGAGGATGTTTCCCCCTAGGGAATAGTGGATTTCCCGGAAAAGGAATGTGCAAAGGATTGGGTGTCACATTATGTCCATACAATGGGTTATGGGCTCCAGTTTGAGTTTTCCCTCCAAGCGGAGGTTGTGTCTCGATTTGAGTTTGACCACCAAATGGAGGTTTCCCCCATAGGGAGGTTTCCCCCCAAATGGTGGTTTCCCCCCAAATGGAGGTTTCCCCCCAGTGGGAGGTTGAGTGCCCAGAGGGATCTGGAAACCAGAAGTGAATGAATGACTGGAGACTCCAACCAGATTAGAGCCACCAAGACCATCTCCTCCAAACAAAGGTGTAGGGATAGAACCTTCGGCTGGAACCTTGGTAGTGTTGATAATAGAAGGATTCAGAGTTCTGTACCCAATTGGAACTGATAGATTTTGTCTAAGTGGTGTTCCATTCAGAGCCTGGGATGGTGTCACATTTCCGGTGGGGATTGTAGCAATATGCGGGGCCATAGTGGAATGGGCCATCTGGAGAGAAATGTTCGAATGAGGACCAATTGACTGTGTGTATGACATGACAGTGACACTACTGGGTGTATCAGAAAAGTGATATAAGGGTACCGTGTATGTAACATACATTTCAGGTAATTGGGATACGATAGGTATATCACCACCTGCCCCTAAGATGAAAATATCCTCCACCATGAGAGGTGGGTTTCTAAATATGTCAGTAGTCCAAAAGGGATTCTCACCTTCAGGGCCTATGAGTGGTCTAGTTGGTATTCCATAAGTGTCAACAAGTTGGCCTATGAGTGGTCTCTCGTAACCATGAGGAAGTCGGAAAGACTCTAGAGAATCAGAAATTTGGAAATGTTCTAAAGAGTCAGTCCTTTCCACTTGTGAAATAGTGGTCTCTTGGACCTCACTCTATTGAGGAGAGCCCTCCGGTGGATTAGTAGGAAAAGGTTGATAACCCTCCAGATCTTCTGGGGGTATCCCTTGCATTCCGCGTGAACGACATGGAGGGTCAATATTGCCCGAACCAAATACTTTACGCAAAATATATATGGCCAACTAACGATAAGGAACAACACCTGCTAAAACTCTAGGAATCAAACCAAGCAAACAAAACCTTCTCTCGATGACCGTACTAGTTGGTGATGAAATCCAACATCGCGTGATCAAGTCAAGAAGGGGCTAGGATATGAGCGGGTGGAACAGTTACGATGGTGACCTTCTTAACGGTCTTATACCTTGGTGCAAGCTTCCACATAGTAATTGTGGATTTACCCTCCAAGGAGCCCGAGTGAGTTTGACCAATGTCTATTCCAGGTATAGTGAGACTTCCCTTCATCGTCACCTTGTGTAAGAACCTATATATTATGGCTACTAAGGACACCAACTTGCAGTCATCCCCTGGGCGGGTACAATCGACAGTCCAGTCCGAATGTATGAGCAGGATAACAAGTCCAAAATCCTTCGAGAGAACTGAGGACAAGTGGATCGGTAGAATTCCAGAGGATCCCAAACGGATTCGGAATTCACAAAGCACTGAGACCAAATGAAGACAGTTGAACCTCAAGAAGAACCCCCAATATACGATCTGACTACTACGAATGGTTGAACCACGAAGGGATAATCTCCGTAACTCTATCAAATGCGACCTCGTGTGTAACCCCTGTGTGAGAGGGGGATATGATAAAGCCTATACGAAAATTGGATTTGCTCTCCCTATCGCAATATGGTAGTGTTAGTTTTGAATACTTTGGAGAGTTTTACTCATAGCCTAATCCAAAGCACTAATCCTAGTCTAATGTTGGTGGAAGATTCTAAAAAAAAAAGTTCTAGATCAATTTTAATTAGCGTTAATTTTGCATATGTTCTTTACTCAGGGGTGTATGAAAGTGAAACTTGATGGTAAAATGACTCAATTCCCCAAAAATGCATAAGAGATGATAAACACTATTTTCTTTCAATGAATGTCTATTTAATGGAAGGAGAAAAATGTTCTTTTCACTGTCAAAACACTAAGTTGTAGTATCCTCATGCAATTGTTTCTTAATCAAATCTAATATAATGCTAAAATTTTCATAGAATTGTTCTAAGATCCAAAAACCAATTAGAAAAAATATATCCTTTTGTTTATGTGTAAATGATAATCAATTTGATGTAAAGCTTCCTATGTCAATCAGACTTTAAGATCAATGAGCTTTAGACAATCAAAAGAAAACTTCACACTCTAAAAACACACTCTCGTTGTGATTAAACAAGAAACAAAAAGGAAAACCAAATTTGCAAAAAAGAACCAAAAATCTCAAACAAAAGAGAAATGATGGAAAATTGACCTCAAAGATCAAATGGAATGGTTCATAGATCTGTGATTTTCCTTACCATAGCTTTCATTCAGTCAGATAAATGAGAAGAAAACAATAATTTGATTCCAAGTCTTTAAAGGAGAAGAGTGACTCAAAGTAAGGAAAAAATGTCAAAAAATCCAAACAAAAGGTAATCAATTCTCAAAAAACAAAGTGTTGAAGGCCAAAACAAAGATACACTGAGGTTGTAAGAACTCTGAGAAAATAAAAACAACAAAAAATGGACTCAAGGATTAATTCCCTACAATATTTCTAACATAAAGAGAGCAACGCCCTGGTGTCAAGGGAACCAGAGTGTTGCAACGCCCTGTGGAAGCTTGGCAGGGAGCACCAACTCTCTAGTAGCATAGGCAGGGGAGTGCTAACTTCTCAAAATTCAGAAAAATGCCCAGAAATCCAAAAACTCAAGCAAAACCATAAATTCAAAGTGTATAGGATGAATTAAAGAGCCAATCAACACATTTAAGAATTAGAGACATAGTATGAATAAGATAAAAAATGAGCAAAGGATAAAACAAGATCTAGGAAGGAAACCAAAACTGAAAGCTTCAATCCCTAGTGGAGTCGCCAATTTTTGTTACAGAGAAATCCCTCTGTGGACAGGTGGATTCCCTCTTGGGTTCTAGACTTCTAATACCAAGACAGAAAGGGTGCTAACGTTGGTCACTGACATTCTTTTAAATCTAGCTAAAATAATGTATAAAGAAGAGGAATAAAGGTGTACCTTTTGAACGAAGTTCATCCTCACACAGTCAGAGTTGAGATTTGATCCCCAAGATCCTCGATAATTCCTGCAAAACAAACAAAGCTAGAACAAGATTTCTATTCTACTAAGATTAGCTTGAAATCAGATCTATCTAATAGAGACAAGTTCATGTAGAATAAACACAACCTTGAAAGAAACAGGACAAGAACATATGTATATTAATGAGAACAATAGAGAATACTTACAAACCTTTGATGAAGGTGCAACAACCTCTCCCATCTCTCCTTGTCCAACCCTTTTCTCAAATAATCCACAAAAAATGATGATGCTTCAATGATATCTCCCTTATGAGATCATAAGTTTGATGCCTTCAATCTCTCCTCTTTTCACCATGAGGAGGCCTCCTTATATAGGCTTGGAGAGGCCTAACCACTTAAGAGATTATTGGGATAGGTTGAGGATCCTTCTCCTTCAGTTGTGGATCTTCCCTAAGATTGAGCCTTTACCTCAGATCCGAATCCAACCAACTCCAGAGATGAGGGGGATTCTTCCCTGATTTTCCTCAACAGTCCAAAATTCGCTCAAAAAGGGCCAGTGCTCCCTCATAATGGTGATCCAGGTGGATATCGGTGGCCACCCACCTTTTCCGACTGGCTCAAAACAGTTTTTTGGCAATTTTGGCAATTTACTATTTTTAGTAGGTTTTAACTTCTGGGGCCATTTTGAGGGCCTAAATGAAGGTTTTTTGAGATCGAGGTTCTCAATGAAAGACAAAGGCATTATTGAGCCCCCAAAATAAATCTCATTGGTGATACCTTTCCAATGAGCTATCATATGCCTAAAACGGAGATTGTATGCAAAAGTTACGACCCCGGGAAGTTGATGTACTAACTTACCCAAACAGGGCCCACATGACTTTTGCCGCTTCATCTCCTAGGGTTAGGTTTTTGGATGTCTAGGGTTTTTGGCATTACTTTTTATTGTAAAAATGCCTTCAGAGCCTCATTGTAATCATCTTCTTGTGAATGTGAGTAGCCGTCACATCTCTTCTCAGAGATAAGCTGCCACCATTCTATCGAGTCTTTCACTCTATATTTTACAGTCTTTGTACATTTATTTCATTAATAGAAATCGTGCATTACTATATATATGTGTTTATGGTTGCATCTTTGACACATTTATGTTATGTTATTGAATATCTGCGATATCTCTGTGCATTTGTTTATTATATCTCCGATCTCATTTTGTGCTGAAAATAATCCGGATCAGTGGTATCAGAGCAGGCTATTCTTGGTCGTTTTTTTCAGTGCATGTCCCTGACAAGGTTTGAGTATAGAAAGTTGGGTCTCGATCTTGTCTCTTTTGAGGGAAATTTTTCTCGCACACCCAAGAAACCCTCAATGGCAGAATGAAAGAGCAGACAATCCTATCAGTCTGTTGCTTGAGCAAGCTCTCACGTGACAACGGGACGAAATGATGGAGAAATTTTCCCACGTCCTTCAACTCCTGCCGATAGTAATAGGCACATCTTCATCAAGAGGACACTTTGGAGGCACCTTTCCTTTCAAGGTAAAAGTTAATTTTGATATTCCTATATTTGAAGGACAGATAGATGCAGAAGCCCTAGACAAATGGTTAAATCTGCTAGAAGGTTATTTCTCTGTTAACAAATTTTTCGACAAAGAAAAGATCACCTTCACACTCCTTAAAGCTCTCCCCCATTTCAAACATTGGTGGGAAACTTATTGGGAGCAGAGTTCCACAGAGGAGTCTGAAATATATGGGGCCGATCCCACTTGGGATTTTTTTGTGGATGCGGTAAAGGAACAATATTACCCTATTGGAAACTATGAGAAACAGTACATGAGATGGACCACACTGCGACAAGGGAGGGGCCAAGTAGTTCCAGAGTTCACCAATACCTTCCATACCTTGTGCACCAAGCTGGGTATCAAAGACTCTGAACGACATTTGGTTCTGAAATACCATGGGGCTCTACATAGATACATCCAAACTGAAATGGATTTTCTGGACATCTCATCACTCAGTGTTGCCTATCGATATGCTGTTAAAATCGAGCAGAAATTTAAGCACCGGAACAAACGAGATTTTGGTTCTGCAAATCCACAACAACCAAATTATGACAAAGACGTCCCTAACAAAGAGTATCCTGAAAACCAGTCCAAGCCACATGAAAAGAAGGGTCACGGGAAGACAAAGAAGGACACCGGAAAATGGTGCGATTTCCACAAAATCCCCTGGCACAACACCGATGAATGTCGCTCAAAACAGTCATTGGTGGCCGAGATCAAATACAAGAAGCCAAACCCTGATTCAGAATATGATTATGAAAATACTTGTAAAGGACAAATCATTGACACAGACCCCACAGCTATTGTCGCGATCGCAACAATTCAGCCAGAAGAACCAACAGATCCTGAAGAGGGGGAGCACCTTTTTCATTCACAGATGTGGGTGAAGGGGACCTCACTGCATTTTATTGTTGATAGCAGAAGCCAGAAGAACCTCATCTCAATAGAGGTTGTCAAACAGTTGGGATTGTTGACAACAACACACCCGCAGCCATACAACATCGGGTGGCTTCGCCAAGGATGAGATCTTTGTGTCAGCCAACAATGTCGATTTTCATATGGAATCCAACCCTTCAAGGATGAGGTATTATGTGATGTTTCCCCACTAGATGTCTGTGATTTTCTCTTGGGCCAACCATATATGTGGAAGCGCCACGATGTTTATGAGTCTTGACCCCGCAGTGTCATTGTTTCTCTGGGGGGTCATCTCTACAGAGTACCAAAGGTAGTTTCGACTACTGTTCCACCTAAAAAGTGTCGCAAGGTAGCATCTCATACTGCAAAATTCAGCTTCTTCACAATCTGTTCAAAAGGGGAACAAAAGGACACTGTAACCACTACAGCTTCGCCCCAAGCACCTTCTATCCAACAGAAACAGGTCAACAAGTTTGTAGCAAAGCACAAAGATTCCTTTTGCACACCGTCCTCTCATGTAGACTAACTTGTTGAACAACCTCAGCCTCAACAGGTTCGTGATAGACTCTCGCAAACTGAGCAGCGTGACGTCTCCAGCAAGGCAAGCAACTCACCAAGATGCAGATTCAGTAAACGCTTTTCCTTCTCCCCCGAGAACTCAACACAATGGAGACCATTGCTTCCTAAGGAGGGAGGATTGATCCAGTTGGATATTGATGGCCACCCACCTTTTCCGACTGGCTCAAAACAGTTTTTTGGCAATTTTGGCAATTTACTATTTTTAGCAGGTTTTAACTTTCAGGGCCATTTTGAGGGCTTAAATGAAGGTTTTTCGAGATCGAGGTTCTCAATGATAGCCAAAGGCATGATTGAGCCCTCAAAATGAATCTCTTCGGTGATACCTTTCCAATGAGCTATCATACACCTAAAATGGAGATCGTATGCAAAAGTTACGACCCCGGGAAGTTGATGTACTAACTTACCCAAACGGGGCCCACATGACTTTTGCTGCTTCATCTCCTAGGGTTAGGTTTTTGGATGTCTAGGGTTTTTGGCATTCCTGTTTATTGTAAAAATGCCTTCAAAGCCTCATTGTAATAATCTTCTTGTGAATGCAAGTAGCCGTCACATCTCTTCTCAGAGATAAGATGGCACCATTCTATCGAGTCTTTCACTCTATATTTTACAGTCTCTGTACATTTATTTCATTAATAGAAATCATGTATTACTGTATATCAGTGTTTATGGTTGCATCTATGATACATTTATGTTATATTATTGAATATCTGCGATATCTCTGTGCATTTCTTTAATATATCTCCGATCTCATTTCGTGCCGAAAATAATCCGGATCAAATGGGGCACAGAGTGTTGTAGCGCTCTCCCAAAAGAGGGTACAGAGAACTGGCAGTTCGTGAGAGTGTATAGGGGAGCGCTGCCTTCCAAAATTGATTTTTGTGTGGTTTTTTCCATGGAAAAAGACTTATACTCTTTGTCAAATGATTTCTCCTCTTCAAAACCAATATATTGAGGTGTCTTTTAAGTGTTCTTGATAATGTTGTCTGAGAAACGACATAGTCAAGATGACAATATGATATTTGCGACACTTGCAGCCAAAATGCGACACTTGAAACATTGGTAATGACAACACTAGGCCATCATCATAATGAGTAATTTTGATGTGTAACAGAGAGGAGAAGACACATCAAGAGAGAAAAGAAGGAATTTTTCTAAAGTATTGAATCACGAAGGACTGTGATTCAAGATCTTAGCATGGTGAAGAAGGATTTTCACTTGGAGATCATCCCAAAGGGAGAAGAGGGCAAGTAGGTTTTTAGCAAGAAGAAAACTATCAACAACTAGAAAATTTGTGGAGGTTGTACCAACAAGGGAAACATGTTGTAGTATTTTGTTGACAACCAATTTTGTTTGCAACAGGTCGTACAACCCAACAGGGGGTCATATAGGGTTGTAATACCACAAGAAAATTGTACATAAGGCCATACAACTTGTAGTAGGGGATGTACAAGTGATACAACCATTATAGTACAACCATGGGCCATACAATAGCTCAATGTCATACAGCATAGACGTATATCGACCATACACCAACTATATAGTAGGGAAACAAGAGGGTTGCAACAGGAGGGTTTATTCTTCAGGGGAATTTTTCTAGGTTTGTTGTAGCTTGTGATTTTTCTCAATGGGAAAATTATTTCCTAGGTTGGGAAAGCCCTTGTAAGCTTGGATTCATTATTAATGAAAAGATGATTTGAATGGAAAATTTCAATGTGTACATGTGAAATTTGATTTCTATTTTTTCTTCTGCTGATCTATTTTTTTACCAATTAAAATTCCAGTTGTGCATTTTATTCAGTAAGCTAAAATTTATTTACAACAAAGAAATTACTAGGTAGTAATTTGCCAGGGTACTAGAATTAAAGGAAAATTAACATTGGATCAAAGCATTCACTCTGACAGGGAGACCAATTTTAGGTTACACAACAGTTTATAGCAACAGATCTATTAGATTTGATTTACAGTAGTAGGCATTTGAAGGACCAAACACATATCTGTTATCACAAGAATTTGCAACATATCTCATTGGAATTAGACAATGATTCAGATCTGACCTCAGGAGCATTTTGTTGTAAATCATGTGGCATTTTGCCCATGATTTCCAAAGGGAAATGAAAATTTTTGGGTTTTCACAGTCAAACCACCCTCAAATCAAATTAATTCAAGCCACTTGCTGCAGCTGTATTGGCCACATAAGAATATTTGCATGGCCTTGAGGCGTCAAGATTGACCTGAAGAAATTTGTTGGTGCCGCCTGGAGTATTCATGGATGTCAGGCCTCATTCTGATCTCGATGAAGGAAATTATTGAAACTGAGGGAGGTGGATAAAACCTCGTCTCAGCACATAAATGGAAATCCAGAAAGACTGGCAGATTCAGAGGTCACGTCTGACAACATAAGATTGTTTGTACAGTCTGACAGAGTAGACGTTGACTAAAAACTTTGACTGAAACAATCCGATCACACTCCTGATGGTTGCAACATTTCTGCTTATATATAGGTAGTTTTGATATTTTTTAATGGTCGAATGGTTAAGCTAGGCTCCCTGCTATTGTAATATTTTGATTGACAATAACTGATTCTCTGGTTATGTATTTGTTTTTGAGACATCTTGGTTAATCTAAGTCAGCTTTCTTACTCCATATTATTTTCCTATGATACTGAGAGAGTTCATGATAGACTAATTCACATGGATTGTTATGACTATATTATGATGAATGTTGTATTATAGTGCTGTTATAATTTCTTTCAGTTTCTTTGAGATTTGAGTTCAAGAGGATCTTGTGTTTAAGTTTTTCCTCCTTAGGCTGCTGGAAGACGTGATGTCCACAACAAATGTCTACACTCTCCTCACCAAATTCTTCCCTCTATTCACCCTTACTCCAACTTACTGACTAAAGTTGATTCTAGACCTCAATTGCTTGCGCATACTAGTCCAGGTTTCTGATTTAGAATGTTATTATTATTGAGTCTGATCCATTTGACCACCTAAAAATCATTTACATTTACTGTATAAACTGATGAGTACTGGGATTATCCTCATTACAATCCAAAGGTGATTCCTATTGCTAAAAATATCCACAATAGTCTGTAACAGATCTGTCATATTTGCAAGGATATCTATGTAGATCTATAAAACAACAGTGAAATTCTTGTGGGTTCTTGAAGGAATAAGCACATGATGTTTTTTGTTTATATCTAGAAATGAAAACAACCAGTCTCAGGTTTGAAGACCGGTTGGATGGATCATCTAACTTCCTTCCCTAGAAGGCAAGGTTAACCTTGATTTTGAAGGAACATGGCTTTTGTGATATTGTAGAGAAGGTTGTTCATGCACCGACGTATGTAACTCAGAAGCCGACTCATGAGAAGAAGGAAATTAAATCCTAGAGAGTGATCATGGATGTTGTGAAGGATCATTTGATCCCTCACGCAACATAGAAGTATTCGACTAAAGATATGTTCAAGGCTCTAGTGGATTTGTTCTAGAGTGACAATTTGAAAAAGAATATGACCTTGAGAAACAAGCTCAGATCCATCCATATTTCAATATATGATAATGTTACTAGCTACTTCATGAGGATCACCCATACATGTGATCAACTTTTAGCTATTGGGGAGAAGGTGGATGACGTAGAACTTGTAAATGTGGCATTTAATGGTTTTCCCAAGTCATGGGAACCATTAGTCAAGGGAGTCTGTGCTTGGGAGAACCTTCCAAATTAGGAGAGGCTAAGGGATGATTGCATATAGGAAGAGACTCAGGAGGATTCTAAAGCTAGCAAAAAAGGAGATGGAGAGGAGAACCTGGCCCTGGTTAGTCAAGCCAAGTAGGGAAAAGGAAAGGGTTCTGAGGGTAATATTGAGGGGGAAACCTCACAATCGAGGAAGAATGACTTGAGTAAAATTGAGTGCATCACATGCCACAAGACTGGGAATTATGCATCACAATGCCTGGAGAAGAAGAAAGGGAAAGGGAATATGTAGACAACAACATCAACATAGATGTATATTGATGATTTTGTAGTGAAGTTTGAGAAGGAAGTCTCACTGGTCTCCTACCTCTCTACCAACACCAACAGAAGGAGTGCTTGGTACTTAGAAAATGGTGCATCTCGTCATATGATAAAAGCATGGGGGATATTCAGTAGTATAATAGAGAAGGACTCAAATATCCATGTGGATCTTAGTGATGACACCAAGTATGCAGTGAAGGGGAAGGGAACTATCATGTTTCATATTAAGTCAGAAGGTTTGTTAAAGGACCATGATGTGCTTTATGTACCATAACTGAAGAAGAATTCACTCCCAATCTCAGTTATGGAGGATAAGGGTTTTTTCATCATGTTCAAGAAATGTCAAGTACTCATATGTCCAGAGGGAGCTATCCTTGGCAAAAAAGTGAGCATTGGGGTCAAAGAGGGAAAGTTATATAGGTTGCAGAGAAATCATGTTCGTAGGTCCAAGGGGATATTGGATGGATTGATGTTAATGAAAAAGGACGAGGAGTAGGAGACTTCAAAGGGAGAACATAGTTCAGAGACTTCCAGTATAGTGATTCAACCTTCAGATGAGGAGGAGGAGTTCACCTCTTCTAGATCTATTAAGAAACCCAATTTTTATGAGATGACATTGATAGATGCTCAGGAGAAAGTTAAGGCTCCTAGGATCACATTCAGGGAGAGCAGGCCTCTAAAGAAGTTTTTGAAATTCATGGTAGTAATGAGTAACATCATTGAAAAGGAAACAAACCAAAACGTACAACAAGATGCCTTGGTGCAGAATGATGTGTGTGACTTTGCAAGACCGAAGGGAAAACTAGTTCTAGGTGGATCTTTGAGAAGTACCTTTCTCACTAAGAGGGAGTGTTGATGTTTGTAGCTCGGACATGTACTTCTACATTGGTTTGTGTCTAACGTGTAGAAGTCATCATTAATACCTCTCAGAAATTTGGAAATTCACTTTAATAATTTAATTATTAAAGTGAATGCCATTTAATAATTAATGGAGTTTAATTTAATGAAATGCCTAAGTTTTTGGCATTAGTGAATTAAATTAATCTTATCCCTTGATCTCAAGCTAGTTGATATTTAATCAACCATCAATAACTTCAGATATTAGGGTTAGGGTATAACTCAATATTATAAAAGAAACCAAGATGAGAGGAGAAGACACATAAAGAGAGAGAAGAAGGAATTTTTCTCAAGTGTCGAATCACGAAGGAATGCAATTCAATATCTCAGCAAGGTGAAGAAGGATTTTCACCTAGAGATCAACCCAAAGGGAGGAGAGAAAAATCAGGTTTTTAGCAAGAAGAAAAATATCAGTATCCAAAACAATTGTGGAGGTCATACTAGCAAGGGTAACAAGCCATACTATTTTTCTGGGAAACCAATTTTGTTTGTAGCAAGCCGTACAACCCAGCAGGGGGGTGCACTACCGCATGATAACCATACATCTTGCAGCAGGGGTCGTACAAGACATACTACTAAGGTCGTACATCCACAAGCCATACACCATCATGTTGTCGTACAACAGGGTCGTACATCAGTGATACAATAGGGCAACAGTGAAGGAGGGAAACAAGAGGGTTACGACATGAGGGTTTTTTCTTTAGGGGATTTTTTCCAAGTTTGTTGTAGCTTGTGATTTTTTTTGGTGGACAGATTATTTCCCATGTTGAGAAACCCTTGTAAGCTTGGATTCATTATTAATGAAAATCTAATTTGAAGGGAAATTTTTTGTGTGTATGTGTGAGATTTGATTTCCATTTTTTCTTTCATTGATTTATTTGTTTACCAGTTAAAATTCCAGTTGTGTATTTTATTCAGTAAGATGAAATTAATTCACAACAAGGAAATTAATAGGTAATAATTTTGCAGGGTGTTGGAATTAAAGGAAAATTAACATAAGTAATATATTTCCCAACTAAGTTTGGCACATTCTTAAACACATGCATTGGATCCAGTAAAGGTGCCACTTATAGTCCTTCCCAATCTGGGAGATCCTAAAATTTGGAATCCTTGTTAATGCATTTTGGCATGCAATCTCGAGAAATTTTGATGTCATTTGGATTCTCGGGAGCTTCAACATCACCATTGAGAATTTCCTCCCAAATATTTTCTTTGCATTCTTGAATCTTTGTTCCCCATTTTGTTTCTAGCATGTTATGATGAGGTGGTATTTTGTTCAACTTCTTTTATTAAAAGCTAGGCTTCATTTGATAAAAATGGTTTCCTGGATGCAAAATCCTTCTATGTCCTTCATAAACACATGCAAATATTTGAAATACTTTGAACAAATGTTCTCACCACAACATGGACAAGCAAATAATCATTTTTTCCTTAATCTTGAACCACAACAACTAGTAAGATAAATGACAATGCACCAAAATGACTATACAACAAATTGTTGATGTACAAAAATGTTTCATTAAATTATTTCATAAGATTTGAATTGTGCAATACTTGAGCATACTCTGAGGTCTAGAAAGTCACGATGGTCCAATAATTTACACCATACATCAAGAATGAACTTTTTGAAAAAAATCATGAAATTTCATACAATTGAATTCCATTCCATTGTAGAAACATCTCCTCTACCATTGGTTCCAAATAAACATGGACATTTCGTTTACTTGATGCTTTTTAAGAACAATAAGAGTCAACATCAACTACGCTTTCTTCACAACTATCCAAGGAGGAATATCATAATTTATTAATTGAATGCATCAATTGAATAATATGTAAATTGGAAAGAGAATGTATTCTCTACATCCATCACTAAGCCAAGACTTATACTCCATGGGTCACTTCTAATTTTTTAGTCCAAGTATTCTCTAAGTGCTTCATGGCCCTGGAATTGATGGGAATTTGAAACACTCCTAGATCATTCCTATTTTTTTGCATGCCAACCTATATATTTAGTGAATGATTTACAACAAAACATTTGTTACAATCTTGGAACTATGGGAAAGTAGCATAATACTTTTTGTGGAACCTATGAAACCTTCACATCATTGCAGTAATGTCTTGTTTTTTATTTTGGACATGAAAAATAATCTTCATATCTTCATTTCTATAAAATATAATCATTCTTACATGCATGATATACTTTGTATTCAACACCAAAATCACTCAACAATTTCCTTACCTCATTCCATGAATTGGGAAGTATATTAATTGATAAAAACAACTTATCCCACAACAACCTATACAAAATAACATTAATTAGTTGTCTAATTAATGCATATATTTAAAAAATTAAAAATTCATACAACACATGAAACATTAAAATTCATAAAGCTCATGAAATTACAATATTTTTTTTCATTTTTACCTTCACAAAGATGTAAAGCTACTATTTAACCATCCATATGTTTCTTTCAAATTGTAAAGCATTAGAACAACATGTAAACAATAACACCTATATTTACTAGCCTTTAGAAAAAGTGGGGTTTGTGCAACATGTGTGAACTTATATGGTTCAATGACACAATTTGAACCTTTAGCCATATTTGGTATGTGTTGGTCATTGTTATGAACCAAACTCCAAAAATCGCATAAGAATAGAAGGAAGAAGTAACTCTACGCCTTAATAACAATAAAGAGTCAAATAATATTAGTCCAATTTGAGGGGGAAAACTCCTTTAACAATATATCCAATGCACAATATAAGATGCCTATACAAATGGATCTCCTTTATTATAAATATGAGATAAAGTGAGCATGATGTAACCTACCACTAAGTTGGCCTAACCATAACTAATATAATAATAATAGAGTATTAGGAATTTAAGGGCCCATTCATGGGTCGAAATGACCTTGATCAACATCCGGGGTTACCCTGGTCAGAAGTCCCAATTAGACCTCACACCATTTGGAATAGGGATGTAACATCCCCATTTTTAATCTCTAGTTTAATGATGTATAAGGTAAATACAATGTATGGTTGTGGGCCTAACAATGTAATATGCAAATGATATGTATTGGAAATAATAAATAAAATGTATCACTGCTGCAGATATACACACATGGAGACATGAGGGATAAGTTTACACAAGAGAGGGGGTCCAAGAGGTGTTACGAGGAAAATATCTCTATGGCTAGGGAAAAACCACAACAGATAGAACGAAACCCATAAATCAATGCTAATCTCAAATATGATATATAAAGGGAATGCTAACAAGAGAATGCTAGGAGCCTACCTTGTCTAGATGTTCGAAGAAGACCACTATTGTCCGATT
>JASDQU010102432.1:84392-98590 GCA_032191745.1 Picea mariana
AAGGCTTCGATGGTGTTTTCCCTTCCGAGCTTCGGTTAGTGAAATTTTAACTTCACCTTACCGCGCACTTGCGCTCGGCGTGTGAACTTGCTCTGTTTCTCTCAGAGCTTTTAACTTAATCAGTCTCAAAGGGACTTGACCCTTCAGTGTTTTCCAAAAGACTTTCTGGTGTCTTTCGGGCACCCTCTACGCTCGTCTCCTGGAGTCTTTTGAACTTAAAACAAGTTCCCTCTATAAGCACTCCTTGCGCTGGATATGCGCACTCTTCATACCAAAAGTTCCACGCTATCTCTTCTGAGCTTTGTTTTCTGAACTGGAATAATTATGTGTCTCTTCCATTTCTTTGCAGTTTGTGGCAATTCAAATCAGTTCTGGCACTCATCAACCTTCTGCAATACAAATGCGCAAACGATTAGAATTTGTCAGGCCTTTGTTTCTTGACAATTCCTCATCTTTCATAACAATTGATGTTAAGAAAATATTTCAATTTCATGACTTTTCCGAGCTCTTCTCGGCTATGCAATTTTCAGGTTTTCTAAACTTTCATTTTCGGCACTTCGTGATTTCGGGACTTCGGGTTTTGGTCCACGAAGATCCCACAGTTAGATATTCGTAACCAGAGTCAACCTTTTGCAACTCGCGATCTCACGAGTTCGTGAGTCGAAGACCCTCGACTCATTTCCTCTAGCCGCCGATACCCGAGATGCAACATGGGTATGGCTCCCTCCTCGCTAGCGTCTGCTACGCATGACCGTAGTCTAGGGCTAAGTTCTATCACCCTTTGCTATTCGCACCTTCGTGAGTTGTGGCCTCCAACCCTGGTGCCTCCCTTTCACAAAACCCCGAGAAGCGATGTTGACTTTTCTCCTCTCGTTCTCGCTACTTTGCGACTTCACGAGTTTCAATGTCGAGCTTCCATGCCCTTATCTCGTGAGTCCCCGAAATTGCGAATTACTTTATTCTCCGGGCCCACAGCACAGCTGTCGCCCTTCACCACCATGACATGTGGTACGTTCAGGAGGGTCCATGTCACTTTTAACGACGTCATCGGGTCCAACCACTCTCGCCTGTCTCCTCAACCCACTGGCATGTGGTACATCTCCATGTGTCCACGTCCATTCCTAGAAAAATCCAATGGTCATATCTTTCTCAAATCTACGGCGCAGATCCTTTCGACGTTTTGGGCTTCCAAACGCCGATGCGCTCTAACTCCTATTAGCCCTCCGGGCTAGACTCGTGGTTCACATGACCTCCCCTTATATGACCATAGTCATACCTCCTATCGGGGTTTCGAACTTTCCAATGCCGAAACACATATGTCCTCAGGATTCGCGATTCCCCGAACCCCGATTTCTCGATGGATGACTCTCCTTCCGGAGCTTTCCCGACTGCCTCGATCTCGACCACACGTCCCCAAGAATGGACTGTCCTCGCTGCTTCTCGCTATTTCGCGATTTCACGATTTCAAATGCTCCGGGTGCCTTGTCTTCAGGATTCACGAAACGTCGAACCCCGATATGCCGATGGGCTCCCAATCTCGCCCATGTGTCCCAAATGATGGACAGCTCAGATCCAATCTCGGGATTTCGCAACTTGCGATTCCCCGATGACAAAGTTCTATGTCAACTCAAAACCCCGGTAGCCGATATACCGATGGGTCACTCAATCTCCGCCATGTGTCCCAACTGTTGGACAAATCGGATCAAATCTCGGGACTTCGCCTGGTGCAAGGTCAAAAACACTCACCTATGTGAGTCCGGGTGTCTGGATCTCCGAATTGGACGATTGCGTGACACGCGTCCTTCCTTATACGGACGGCTCAGATTTCCTCTCCCTATTTCGGAACTTGAAATGTCCTGACCTTCTCGACCTCGAGAACTCCGTTATCCCGAATGTCGATATCCCGATAAGCCAACTCCTTTCGGGACTTTCACCCTCCTGTTCATGAAGCTTTAAAACTCCGTGCAACTCTCTACCGATCCGATGGCTGTCGGGTAATTTGCTCAAGATCTGATGGCTCACAAGGGTTCACCTTCCCTCCCGAACAGATCCTAGAGCTTCTACACCACCGGTGTGGAGTCCTCTCTCCTTGTGGACTCATATCACAATGGCTGCGGTTTCATAACGCTGCTATACCTCCTGAGCTTTTAAAACGCGTCAAGTAACTCCTTGACATTTTGGAGTAAACCAGGGTCCGAAATTGGCCTTCCAGACCCAATTTCCCCTCACATTCTCAGTCCAAAGACCGTTCCACTGGCCCATCTAGGCTCAGTGTCAAAACCTTGGCTCTGATACCAATTTGTAGCACACCCATTTCATAACTCTGGGCTTACTCGCGCTCTGATACCAATTTGTAGCACACCCATTTCAGAACTCTGGGCTTACTCGTGTTTTGATACCAAACTGTAACACCCCTTTCACTTAGCTACCGAGGGTTACTATAACACTACTTGGCAGATAACCCAGAATAACTGTAGCGCACCTTGGCTACCGTGTAGGTGTTACTATGCGGAATAACACATTCTCATTCATAATTAATCGCATGCATTTAAGCAATGAAATACATTTAAGCTCAAAGTAAGCATAATAATCACTTTTAACATAAATAATCCATGGCAAATACATTAATCCAAATGCACATCAGAATGCATGATCATTATAATACACAGAGATACAAAACATATCTAAAGCATCATCTGGTACTTATCTGTAAAACAGTGGTAGATTCCACCAACCAAGTGCAGGCCTTCCACGAACCTCCCAGCCTTAGACCCCACTGCTCATCAGCTCAGTAGTGGATCACCCCTGAGCTGGGACTAAGCTCCAACCCAAGGAAAGGAATCCTAGCTAGGCTGAGGTTACAGGGAAAACAACACTTAGAATCTAGAAGGATTATTCCCAGGATTCCATCTTATGCCCACTACTACCAGACTCTCACTCCCCACATGCTTGTTCCACCCGGGAGTATACACCTTCACAAGCATAGTCCATCAGTGCTAACCTCCTTCTCTGGGTCTCGGCAACAGGCCGGATCAGGAAGTCTCAGAGCCTGAAGCTGGTGCTGGACACTCTTTGGAAGAAACCTCTTCCAACAACATCCACCTCCCTCACCTAGAGAGAGATTACACACAGGCTCAATTACCACCTGCACTGGACAACAATTCACGTGCAATCCATCTCTGCATGACCACTACAGTAAACCGGGAATACAGACTCAAACTTCTCAAACAAGCTCAACAATGGCGGCCAGGTCTCACGGTGTTGATTTTCGGAATTCCTGTGAAGCAATTTCTGCAGGGAATTACACAGACTCCCCCAGTGCAGAATGGTAGGTTTTCCCATTTCCCATCCGCTAACCCAAGATAGACTCACACTCTGGTTTTCAGGGATGCGTGAAAAACAATCCACGCAAGGGTCAACGCAGGTTCGAACTGTTCAGACAGGGGATGTACCGGCTATCCCGAAACAAACACAGATACACGCCTTTTCGGTTTAGAGGATGTACGAGGGTTTCTCTACAGGAGTCAGACTCGTTCACCTTTTGGCAGTCCGTGAGTCGAATGGAGGAGGAGGAGCCTTTCTCACGGCGCACCCTTGTATGTCCTCCCTTGCCAACACTTAGGATAAAACACAAATGCACATGCCTTTTTGGGATAATATTAAAATATTATTCCCAGGCTTAAGCCCCCTAGGCTTAGCCCCTAGGCTCAACACTTAGCCCCTTTCCCACCTTCCAGCCCCTAATTCCTTTCCCACCTTATGGATGCTTAGTCCCCCTTCACTCATTCATCATGGTCAGTTTGCACTTGGCGGTGTTTATGTTTTATTAATTTTTCTGCGTGATTACATATACAACAACAGGCTCATGGCCTTCAACACTCAGGCTCTCTGGCCTAACAAACACATAAGCCTCCATCTTATAAAAACTTGGCTCACCACCCTATAAAACATAATTACAATTCCTTCAAAACATGGTTTACAATGGGGCTCGACCTTGGGGACACTACAGGATGAATAGGATGTTTATGAACCAATGACCAAGTGTGTCTCTCGCATGCACCAGATGCAATTAGTACGTGAAAGAGGCACTCTGAATAGTAGCCAATGAGGAATACTACCGAGAAAGGTGAGGAAACCACCAATAGGGACAATTGAATCAAAGAAACTACATGAATCCCAATGTGTGAATAGATTTCTTATCGTTGAACACAAGGGAAACCCCCCAGTCAACGACCAATGAGGATATGTCATATGTTGGGTTCAAGGTTACCTACCAATGATGAAAGTAGGTCCAGGGTGCAAGGTAGGACAACAACATCATGTGATTTTGAGATCCACTGAGGTTATGACCGACATGCAAATTCAAGAGTTCTTAGGAATAACCGACACAAGCTTATACTTCCTTTGAACAAGAGCATGAGACAGATGGATAACTCAAGAAGCATAGTCTTAACACTGATCATTGACAAGTTTGCGATGCAGGAGGCATCGACAAACTCTCCATAGGGACTGGAAGAGTAACCAGTCGGAGGAGTAGACTCTAAGTAACGAGTTCAACTTCATAGGGACATGATAAACCCAAACCTTGGATGAAATGGACTCAAGAGTTTGTTCTCTGTTCAAAGGTGACATGACTGCTATCGATAGGAGATAATATTTTTTTCCTTCTTGTCATTTTTTTTGGTTTTTATAGGCAAAGAAATGCTATGATACAGGAGAGGAAATGAGTGTCATGAGTAACCAACTAGTTCCAAGTAGTGGAACATACCTATGCTCAATGCAAGGGAACGCATGCGGGGCATGGACACTTGGGGAGATGTTTCCTCTATGGGTAAAGGGTGTCAAGTTGCAAAGGATATATGAAAGGCACTGCTTGGCCAGTGATGAAAATTGCCGAGGTGAGAGGCTTATAACAAGAAAGAGAGAGTCGATAATAAACTCAACAATATAAGCAGGGTGATGAAATGCAATTACAACTTAACTCAAAAACATCATTTTTTGTAGATGTTATTCCCCTAGGCCCGAAAAAGTATAAAATAATACCCAGGATAACTCTTCTAGTCAATGGAGACTAGAGTATTCATTTTTTGTAATTAGTCTACTTGGTCCAGAAAAGGGTTAAACTTATACCAAATAGACATCCTTTCAAAACCATTTAACGAGTGTGAAAGAGACAAGTTCACTCAGAAATCTTTTCATTTTTTCAGGAGTCGGAAAATAACTTAACCAAGACTCGGAGGAGTCCCATAGGTAGTGGTTAGAATGATCTTGAGTACGAAAATGGGGTTCGAACACAAAGTCATATTGGGACTACAAGGAACTCCTGGTCCTATAAAATAACTTCTGCATGGCCACTGAATGACAAAAGTGTTCTAACTAGGGAACCCATGTTTGGTAAGTCTCTACCATTTAATAATGACACTTATAGTAATAGTGAGAAGGTTTCGTGTGGCTAAAAAAATGGGTTCGTACATAGGGTGTATAAATGACGGTCATAGGACGATGTAGAAATGCAAAGTTGGGCGAGAAACTATCCTATATGTCGGTGATAGAATATACCTGTCGGAGGCACGAAAGGACAATATGATGCTGGAAATATGTAAAAAACCCAGGACAAAACCACCTAAAACTAAGTCTTTCCATTGTGTTATTAGTCCATAAGGTCAAGAATAGAAATAAATAGGGAAAAATTATAGAAAGTGGGTAAATTTTTTATTTTAATAGTAAAAATAAGACAGTTTTCCATACCATTTGAGTTTCTTACCCACATAGTGCTTTTGAGGCCATATTTCCCACGATCTTCAAGTGACGATTGCGGGAGCTACGATCAACAAAATAAAAAACTGTCTGGATCAAGTAAGTGCCTATCCCATTCTCTTCAATTTCAATGGTTTAAATTTCAGTTTTGGGCACCATTTTTTGAGTATCAGAGGTCGTTACTTAAAAACTAGGGCATACGCGGGTGACAGTTTATTGGGTTGCATACACGACCACATGTACGCAGTAAAAGTGAAGCCTTCCCATGTATATGAATCCCTATACGCGACTGCCATAAAGATATCCTGCGTACAATTCCAAAAAAATTTCCTCACTCCGTGCATCTTGATTTGATGGCCTTCCATTTCCCTCTTCAGAATCAAATTCCCCTTTTTTGTTCACTCTAGAGTATTTTTTCTCTCAATGTGTTGAATTCTTTTCCAAGGCTTGGATATGGCTCAATTTATAGCCTTCAAAAGGAATTGGAGGGTCGATTCAGAGCGTTTCGAGTATATGGAAGGTCAAAGATCATGGATCGCGTGATATTGCATGTAAACCCGACATATTTTTTAAATTTTGAGCACCAAACCCGATGTACGCGAGTTGTAGTGGAGCAAAGCAACCTGCGTATACACGAATTGTGTAAAAGGTAGGTCACGTATATGGACAAAAATATGAATTTTTAGGGGGATATACATGCCTATTAAACTCAAACCATATTTCCAAATTATTTTTACTATGAACCTTATATTTCCTTTTGAGTGTTTCCAAGCCCAATCATTGAATACATGCAAGAGGGTTGGTGTATAAAGTCATCTCATAGAGTTATTGAGAACATGGGCCTAAGTACAATCAACCTTGGGAATTCATAGAGTCAACATGCATGGGAGAAAAGAAAATTTGTATGGAAAAAGAGGAGAGTTTTTACATGTGGATTTTTGGAAAACAAGAGAGTTCTAAGTGATGAAGCTTGAAGGAAGCCATAGTGGGAATGTATAACAACTTGTTGGAGCTATAATTTCACAGAGAGATAGGTTATAGGCCTATGAGTAATATTCTATTCAAGAAATTTTCAAGAGAGAAAGTAAATTGATTTTGTGAGAATTCTCATTGCAATTGTAGATTCTTGGAGTCCCCAGCATATATATTTCCTTTCCAACCTATGTTGGATCCTTGGAGGGAAGTGGGTTTGTGAGTAATATTTTGTAGGCCTGTGACTAATATTCTATTCAAGAACTTGTCAAAGGAGAAAGTAAATTGTTGTTGTGAGAATTCTTGTTGCAACTGTAGATTCCTGGAGTCCCCAACATAGATATTTCCTATCCAAGCTATGTTGAAGTTCTGGAGGGAAGTGGGATATCCTGAGGGATTGTGTGGTAGCGAAGGGGATCCCATTCCTTGGGTTGTGCGGGTTGAGAGGAAAGAGAGATGGTGGATTGGAATTGATGTAGGGATTATCTTGTTGAGAGGGGACAATAGCCAGCGTTAGGAACCACCATTTCTTGTGGATGTATAGCCCCAGATTAGGGCTGACTTGATGTTGTGAAATTGAGAAGGAAGTCTACAGTTGGGTGGAACGTCCATCCTCTACAATGAGTTTCCTATTTATTTATAAGATAAGTGCTCATATTTAGTATGTTTACTTCTACAAAATGTTGAGTTTAATTGTTGTGCATCCCACTTTGAGTTTTAGCTCATTTGTTGTTGTCTGTTGTGGGTAAATGCTACATATGCATATATTTTTATGTGATTAAACGATGTTGAGTGTGTTTAATTGTTTTTGTACATGTATGAATCAATTTCATTCATGTTTTTAATTATTATGGACAATTGCATGAGATGGTATACCATGCTAGGTATTTTTCTGCATTTAAAATTTGGTATCCGAGTTATATTTGGTCACTTTTAGTAGTAACGAGACTCAACTTGGAGGTTGGGTACATTACAAGTGAATCCATCTAGATTTTGGCCCGACATCCATTACTGGTTTTGAGGTTTATCGATTGTGGCCCGATCAATCAATGATGATTTATAAGATAAATAATGAAATGTAACTAATCTAAGATGAAAATGCATGTGTCTGGATGAAACTAACGATAACCACAAAACAAACAAAGAACTACACATGCTCTGTCAATAACCTAGGAAATAGTTCATTGAGAACAAAGACAAGAATATGAGTAAATAAATGCAAACCCAAAATATTCTAGCATTAAAAGACAATCATCTATATTCCTCTTAGTCACCATAATTTTTTTTATTTCCTAAGGTCATGGTTCTAAAATTAGCAAATCCACTAAACGGTTTGGAGGCATGAAAAATTGACAGGAAGGTTAAAAATGGCACAAAGAAGTTAAATTTGGCGAAGAAGTTAATTAGATCGGGCCCAAAATAACTTTGATCACGATCCATCAAAATCGATGGCCAAGAAGCATTGCGGAATTTGAAGTTGTGCGGGGGATAATTCTGAAGGGTGGTTCCACAATCCAAACCGCGATTTCCATTGAGGGGTACATGTTAGTGTCAAGTTGATTGCAGAATGATAAGTGGGTTGTTCCAAAAACTCCAATCCACATCTCCACAAATTGAAAAGTATAAAGTATCGATGTGACATTTTCATTATTTATTATTTTCAAACATGACAACCGTTGGAACACCTTTGAAACTCCCATTTTATGTTGCATCCCAACTTTGCACCATTACAGTTCACTCCATATTATGAGATTCCTTTAGAATTGCAATGGAAGGAAACAAACAGATTGGGAAAGACCAAATATAATTTCCCAAGACCAAGTAAATGATTTCCAGCTGTCGACAAAAAGGAAGTAAATCAAATGAAGACAATCAAATTCAAAGGACGAAGATAAAGGACCAAACTGCATGAATATTCGCAAATCCCAGATTTTGTGAACTGAAATTTTCTATTCAAGTGTAATCGGTTCAAACCTAATGAAATCAATTGTTGTATAAATATTGTAAGTTCTGATGTATTCGAGGTTGGAAGAAGTACACATGACAACTTTGCATTGAACATTGCATACCGTTTTTTGAATTTGAATGAAATGCTAGTGCATATGTCCAAAGTTTTTTCATACCAAAGGTTCTAGTGGTGATGATTTGAAGTATGTTTTCCTTCATGTATGTTCTTCTTGTTCCTCTATCTTTCATCTGCTTATGCTAATATGTTTGAATTGGATATCAAATGGTTTGAAATTCATCTTAAAAGGTTATTTAGATTATAGCTATTCAAATACTGTCTATTCTTTCTTAACTCATCATAATTCATCTTAATGGTGCTCTAAATGTTGTTATATGTTTTCCTCTTTCTTCCATTCTATAATATCAATTTAAAAAACTGAAAGATCATTGACTACCTAGCCTTTGCTTCCTTGAGAGTTCTATTTACTAGACACCATTCTCATTTTCTTTCAAAGATTGATTCGATTGCCCCAAATAGACCCCTTTCTTCTTTCCAGCAAAATCCATAAAATATTTTCACCTATTCAAAAATCTATCCACTGTTCCTCAAAGAAAATCCATCTTTAGAGACCAAGTGACAAGATAGATCCCTCTTTGGACTGAAATGTTGGTTTCAGTTCTTTAGTGGTTTTGTAGTTACCTTTGTGAGTTTCCTCCTTAGCCAAGCAATTTACTTAGTGATAACATTTTGGTGCCGTTGTCGGGGAATCGAAGGTGAAATCTTCCCTGGGATAAACGACAAAGTTCAGATCTAATTGTTGATGGTGGACACGAGTCAGACACGCAGAGGCTATAAATAATCCACCTGGTGACTCCATTATCAGTGGTATCCAGATTTCAGAGTATTAATGGCGAATCCACTGTCTGAATGTTTTAAAGTTTGAATAAGGTACTAGTGATTCCACTGGATTTGATGAAGAACTCAGATTCTACTATTATTGTTTCAAGGAATGTATTTTTCGACTTTTCACAAATTTATGGTTTCCCGAATCCTTTACCCAAGGATGAATATTTTTTAAGAAATGGTCTGAAATTTAGTGGAGATGATTTGAGTTTGACTTTGAAGCATATATAAAATTTTCGTAATTTCACTGAGTTGCTTAGAGTCAAGAATGAAGATGTTTTCAGCATATTTTTTTATGATTCATTCCAAGGGAAGTGTAAGAGTTGGGTTGAAGGTTTGCCTGCTAAATCTATTACAACTATTACAACTTTTTGGGTTGTCTTTTTGGAAACATGGATGGAGGAGGCATATTTTGTGGTAGACTCTCCTTTCATTTAAAGTTTTATACAATGGAATGATATGTGCAGTGAAGATGGGGGTGATGAAAAGTTTTCTACATTTTTGTCTTCTTATTTAAAGTCATGAAAATGTAGCTCAGAGGCCAAGATTCAGTTTTTGGATGAATTTTCCAAAGATATTGAGAGAGAGCTCAAAGATTTAGAAGATCAGAAAATACCCCAAATTTTTTCATTTCAGAGTCTTCCTTGTGAAATTTTATTTCAGCAGAAGCAAAATGACACATGGCTACCTTTGCCCTTTGATATTGGGGATCAACAAACAAGATTTGAAAAATATGTTTTCTATAATATTGTGGCTGACTACATGGACAGTTTTTTCAGGTTAAATGTTCAACTATATTTTCATTGTGGAGACAAAATGCATCATGAATTGCCTTTTTTATTATATTGTTTAGTTTTCATTTTGTTCAAGCATGGTCAAGGAGTCAAATTATTGAATTGGTTACTTGATTGGCTACACTGGATTTTCCATGTCACTTGATTCAGCAATTGTCTTTGACATGTTAGAGTGGGATTGTGTACATAAATAAGCTCGAATATCAAGCATTATTACTAGTTTGAGTGTGAAATTCTAGTTTGAATTCAACGAGTTCTTTCAGTTTTTTTTCAACTTTCAGAGGTTCTCGTTTCAGTATGTGTATAAGCATTTGTTTGAATAGTTGATTACAGTTTTAGCATTGTTTTAGTGTGTTTTTAGATTGCAGTGACAATAAATTTTAGTTTTAGTTTTCAACAATGAATTTTCAGTTAGGAAAGGTTGCAGGTTACAGTTTGCAGGTTGCAAGTGGAAGGGTGTGAGAGGTTTTTAGTAGCCCAATGGATCAGGCACATGTTCTACACGTTATTTGGTGCCTCGTAGGGAGGACACCATCCCCAGTTGGAGCCCATGTTAGTCACCATACAATGTTTTATTTCCTAATGTCAGGGTTCTAAAATTAGCAAAGGCGCTAAATGATTTGGAGGCATGACAAATTGACATGAAGGTTAAAAATGGCACAAAATAGTTAAATTTTGCGAAGAAATTAATTAGAACGGGCCCAAAATAAATTTGATCACGATCCATCAAAATCAACATCCAGGAAGAATTGTGGAATTTGAAGTTGTTAGGGGGATAATTCTAAAGGGTGGTCCCACAATCCAAACCGCGGTTTCCATTGAGGGGTACGTGTCAGCGTCGGGTTGATTGCAAAATGATAAGTGGGTTGTTCCAAAACTGCCAATCCACATCTCTGCAAATTGATAAGTGTAAAGTATCGATGTGACATTTTCATTATTTATTATTTTCAAACACGAGAACCATTGGAACACTGTCGTGACCGCCATTTTCTATTGCAACCCAACTTTGCACCATTACAATTCACTTCCAGATTATGAGATTCCTTCCGAATTGAAATGGAAGGAAAACGTCAGATTGGGCAAGACCAAATATAATTTCCCAGGACCAAGTAAATGATTTCCATTTGTAGACAAAAAAGCAACAAATCAAATGAAGGCACAATCAAAGTCAAAGGATGAAAATAAAGGACCAAAGTGCATGAATATTCTCAAATCCCAGATTTTGTGAATTGAAATTCTCTATTCTAGTGTAATTGGTTAAAACCGAATGAAATCAATTGTTGTATAAATATTGTAAGTTCTGATGTATTCGAGGTTGGCATAAGTACAAAGGACAACTTTGCATTGAACATTGTATACAATTTTCTGAATTTAAATGAAATTCTAGTGTAGATGTCCATATCTTTTTCATACCAAAGATTCTAGTGCTAATGATTTGAAGTATGTTTTCCTTCATGTATGTTCTTCTTGTTCCTCTATCCTTCATCTGCTTATGCTCATATGTTTGAATTGGATATCAAATGGTTTGAAATTCATCTTAAAAGGTGCTTTAGATTCTAGCGATTCAAATACTGTCTATTCTTTCTTAAATCATCATAATTCATCTTAATGGTGCTCTGGATGTTGTTATATGTTTTCCTATTTATTGCATTCTATAATATCAATTTAAAAAACTGAAAGATCATTTCCTACCTAGCCTTTGCTTCCTTGAGAGTTCTATTTACCAAATACAATTTTCATTTTCTTTCAAAGATTGACTCCATTTCCCAAACATATCCCTTTCTTTTTTCCAGCAAACCCCATAAAATATTTTCACCTATTCAAAAATATAGCCACTGTTCCTCAAAGAAAATCCATCTTTAGAGACCAAGTGATAAGAGAGACCCCTCTCTGGACTAAAAGGATAGTTTCAGTTCTGAAGTGGTTTTGTGGTTACCTTTGTGAGTTTCCTCCTCAACCAAGCAATTTACTTAGTGATAACAAGTCCTATGCTCATAGATTCAGACAAACATTTCACGAAGAAAATAAATTAAAAAAATAACAAATACATATAAGAATAGTCTACATTGTGATATACATTCTTACACAACTCAAGTGCTGATAAAAAGTAGCAAAACAATCCATAACAGGAGGAACCCAAGAATTAGAGTTCCCCATAAAATAGCTTGCCCAAAAAGGTTTCTCCTCATTAAAGTTTCAACAATAGTACATGAAATCTCTAAGATCCAAAATCCACTCTCTCAATACAATGATCATATTTATTAAAATTTCCCTTAACTATTAGCATTCCACTCCCCTAACTCTTGGCCTTCTGTTTACAAATTTTTGTCCTTATCCTGAATAGATAGATGAGGAAATATTGAAAACAAAATATTTTCATAGATTACTATATCCTACATCATGTACATTCACACGTCGAATTTGTATTTTAGTACTTGCAGGCCATCATGGATTTTTACACTAGTTTTTATCATATAATGTAATCAATAAATTGCATACCATGGGTCTTCTTTTCCTCCTTACTTAGGACTTTCCTATTATGAGATTTCATGCCTTTATTTTAAATTTTCACTTCATCCTCTACCATTTGATCTTGATTCTTGTTATATGATTATTGCTCATGTGTTGGTACTTCATCCTTTTTTGTAGATAAACATATGCATAACCATTGTTGTGTACTGTTGGGTCCTCATTGCCACGATGTCTAGCATTGGTGATTCTAGTGTCCACTCCTTCATGCATTATGTCTTGGGTACTGGTGGGTCCTCATTGCCATGATGCCTAGCATTGGTGATTCTATTGTCCACTCCTTCATGTATAATGTCTTGGGTACTGGTGGGTCCTCATTGCCATGATGCCTAGCATTGGGTAATTCTACTGTCCCCTCCTTCATGCATTATGTCTTCAAATTCATGTGTATAATCCCATTTCAATATCGGTACATGGATTCCATTTACTGCAAAACACATGAGTTACAAATACAAAAAAATCCAAAAATGTATGTAACATAAAGAATTCAATTGAAAACTTAATAAGGAGTTCAAATCTACTTCCATGAGTTTGATCTGTGGTCCCCTTGAATGATGATTTCACAAAAATCTTTATTGAAATGTTGTATTATCAGGTTTATGGGTTGTTGACAATGTGTTTGTATTCAAATTTACGAATACGGAATGAATGGTGAGGAATATCCTAAAATTTATGCCAAATAAGTTGTAGATCTCGGTGACACCTTTCTGACGGTATAAGGAGCACACAAAACTAAGTTTGGGGTCAAATGTTATGGAAAAAGCACCATAAGATATGTTATCCCTTATGCACTGTGTTGCGCCCATACCAATGTTTTTGGTAATATGCCTTGTGTCTTATGTACACCCACCAATGCTTCCATCCTCTTCACAATCCATAAATCTTGGTTAAAAACAAGCCTTTTAAGTGTATACACATATTTATTTTTGGAGCAATACATGTTGTTTCTGGAAAGTTTTAAGAAAGGGGTGATCCATGTTTGTGTAGGGAAGAATTTAAAAATGGGGCAATACATCATATGTCAAGGAGGATTTAAAACATGGGCGATACATATTTTATGTGAGGGTCGATAATATGTGAACCCCTCATGTGATTTAAGGGGGGGGAATTATGGTACATTCCCTCTTTTTTGTTATTCCACAAGGTATTCACTCTGTGAACCTGTGATATAGCACCTTCATTCGTGGGATATTAAATAATACCCCTAATTTCACTAGATATTGGTAAATATCTCCCAAAATACTTTTTTTGAACCCCCCTCTCAATACATATTTTCCATAAAAGAAACCCTTATT
>JASDQU010102432.1:98762-110964 GCA_032191745.1 Picea mariana
GATAAGATATTGGTCAACAAGGTGATGCGACTGTTGGGATTTGGTGACAACGAATTCCTTCAAAGGATGGATTTGGATCCTATTATTATATGTTGGTTACAACCAAATAGACCAAGTTAGAATATGGATAGGGATTTCATTTAATAATCAGTTTCTTGTGTGAATGTATAAATTCATGTAAATCCGTAGAGGCAAAACGACCGAGTGTGAGAGACAGAGTGAGAACTTGCCAATATGATGTAATATCCATGATATGAATAATAATACAACCGATGCCTATGCTTGGTGGACGTAGCCCAACATTTGGGTGAACCACGTGAAATCCATGTGTCTATTATCTGTGTGTGATTGTTAATTATCATTGTGAATTGTGTTTTCCGCATTTGCAATTCTAACAAGTGGTATCAGAGCTGGTTAGAGGAGTGTCAAATTCTCAGAGGAGCCACAGAAGTGAAATCCGTGTGAGGTGCGTCAATTTATACATCGTCGTAGGTCCCTCCTCTGGAAGGGTGCGACGACATAATAATCACACTTTACGCACATTTGAAAACCTGGAATTTCCGCACTCCAGTTGTGTATTAAAGTGCATAAATATTTAAATATCGCCACACTCCAAGTAAATTGTGAGGTGCAGACTCACCGCACTCCAATGGTAGCGTGAGGTGCATAAATGCGCATAATTTTCTTTTTGGAAATTTTAAGGTATGGTTCTTTGGAAAAGTAAAGGTGGAGGAGTTAATTAAAATAAAAAGTTTTTTTTAATTAAAGAGTCACGTGGGTGGATAAGTTAAAACAGTGAATGCTTATGGAGTAAAACTTTCATTTATAAAAGTTTTTATTAAACCTTTTTATATATTATTAAAAGGTTTTATGGAAAATATATAAATTTTTATTATTATAAACCTTTTGTGATTAACCTTTAACCTTATTTATTAAGGATCCACATTTAACCTTATTTATTATTCCTCCACATTTAAAAGGATTTTATAAGCAGTGGACATTAGGAGATTTTTTGCGCTAATGGATAAGATGCAGAGTTCGAAGTTTGAAGTTGAAAAGTTCAGCGGTAAAAACAACTTTGAACTTTCGAAGCTTAAGATGCGGGATTTACTGGTGCAACAAGGGTTGCAAAAAGCACTGGCAGACAATTCAAAGAAACCAACAACCATGACGAAATGGGAATGGGATGATCAGGATGCAAAATCTCTTAGTACCATTTGTTTATGTCTAGTAGATGAGGTTCAGTTTAATATCGTAGGAGAGGATACAACATCAGGCTTATGGAGCAAGTTGGAAAGTCTATATATGATGAAGTCCTTGACAAGCAGAATCTAATTGAAGAGACAATTGTACAATTTGTAGATGAAAGAAGGTACAAAAGTTATTGACCATTTAAATACCTTCAATACCCTTATAGTTCAATTGACTAGTATGGAAGTTAAATTCGAAGATGAGGATAAGGCTATTACACTATTGTGTTTGTTGCCTGAGTCTTGGGATAATATAGTCACCTCTATTAGATTTATCTCAACAGATGTTTTATATTATGACTCTGTTGTGGGATCTTTGTTGGCTGAGGAGATGAGGAGAAAATCTAGTAAAGAAACCTAAACTTTAGAAGTGATGCTGGTCAGAGGTCAAACTAAAGAGTAGAATGAGAGGAGTTTTTCTCGATCTAAGTCAAGACACATAAAGGGTAAAGAAAAATGTTGGTACTGTGGCAAAATAGGACATCTCAATAAACATTCTGGAAGAAAAAGGAATCTAAGGAAAACTCTACGAAGGAAGCAAATTTGGATGTAACAAATTCAGGTATAATTGATCAAGTTTTATCTGTTTCTAGTAATTTACAATATCAAGAAGAATGGAAGTTAGATTCAGGTGCCTCCCACCACATGTTCTCACATAGAAATTGGTTCATTTCATACCAATCTGTTGATGAGGGTGTAATGTTTATGGGAAATGGCATTTCCTGTAAAACTCTTGGGGTTGGCCGTATTAGAATCAGGATGTTTGATGGTATTGTTAGGGAATTAACGGATGTTAGATATGTACCTAAGCTTAAATCAAACTTGATTTCATTAGGAGTGTTGGATTCTTGTGGATATAAGTATACAGGTCAAGGTGGAGCACTCACATTGTCGAAAGGTAATTTAGTAGTGATGAAGGAAACAAAGGTTGATAACCTTTATAAGATGGAAGGGAGTACTGAAGTAGCATATGAAGTGATAGATGTATCTTCTTGTTTATGGAAGAAGCATCAAGGTCATAAGAGAAAGAAATAATTGCAGGTACTGGTAAGCAGTAAATCATTTTCAGACTTAAAATCTTTGTTTCCGAATTCTTGGTTGTTTTATATCTGTGCAAGTTATGATGGTGGTATAAATGGATGTTGTGTGTGGGATCATACTTATCACAAGGTGATCATTGACAGAGATATATATGGAACAACCAAAAGGGTTGATTCAAGACCGCGACGGTAAATTTGTTTGCATGCTAGATAATTGATTGTATGGACTATTGGTACCCAGGAAAATATACAAGAGATTTGAATCCTTCATAGTGAGTCATAATTTTTCAAAGGGTAGGAATGACTATACGGTTTATAGTACATTTACAGTCTCGATGTTCTTTGTTGATAATATGCTCGATGCAAGCTGCAGCATGGATAAAATCAGTAAGAAAATGACTCAGGTGGACAGGACAATTTAAATGAGGGATCAAGGAGCAGAAAAAAAAATTATGGGCATGGAAGTACATAGAGATGGTAATGGTAAGCTATGGTTGGAGTTCAGTATGAACATTGTAAAACCAGTTTTTATCCCTGTTGCTTTCCATTATAAGTTTTCTTCAAGCATGGGGCCTGTCTATAAAGAAGAAATTGTTATGTCTCTCGTAAGTTCAGTAGGAGGTCTGTTGTATGTGATGAAATGGTTAAGATCAGATGTTTCACATGCTAATGATGTTGTCAGATACGTGAAAGATTCAGGTATTGCAGTGAAATGGGTTCTTCAGCGTTTGAGAAGCACAAATGTCACCTATAATGGTTACACTGAGATAGTCTGTGATAATTGTAATGTGTATTTTACAAGTGTTTTGGATAGGAGGATATCTATCAATAAATATGTCTCACAACACAATTGTGGAAAACATGTTGGAGGTGGAGTGACCCCTCAGGAAATCCAAACTCATGCAAGTTACAAAGGCGAGATCATGAAACCAGTTTTATTAGAGAAGCTGCAGTGGTGCTTTTCTTCTCTTGGCTTGTAGAAAAGGTGATTAACAAAAGGAAGGAACAAGGTATCAGGTTAATTGTTGTCAAGGTGGAGACTGTTGGGATTTGGTGATAACGAATTCCTTCAAAGGATGGATTTTGATCCTATTATTCTGCATTGGTTACAACCAAGTAAACCAAGTTAGAATATGGATAGGTATTGCATTTAATAATCAGTTTCTTGTGTGAATGTATAAATTCATGTAAGCCCATAGAGGAAAAACGACTGAGTGTAAGAGACATAGTGAGAACTTGCCAATATGATGTAATATCCATGATATGAATAATAATACAACCGATGCCTATGCTTGGTGGACATAGCCCAACGTTTGGGTGAACCACGTGAAATCCTTGTGTCTATTCTCTGTGTGTGATTGTTAATTATCATTGTGAATTATGTTTTCCACATTTTCAATTCTAGCAGTGCCCGTATTTTATTCACCACCTCACCTAGCTTTACCCCCTCCCTTTTGTTTTAACATCCACCTCCCTTTGTTTTTTGTAAACCTTATTTTATGTGTCCAAAATTTGTTTCATTTACCCTTCCCTTATGGTATTGGACCTTTAATATTTGTTTGAGTATGACATATCGGAGTAGATTCATTTTTTTAGGGACAATAAAGATTTTAAAAGGGGTCGATAAGATTTTAAAGAGGGATTATAAATATTTTAAAAGGGGATGATAAAGATTTTAAAGATGGTTGCTACACTACATTTCAGGAGGGTTTTAAAACATGTTCTATAGATGGTATGGGCCATGGGTCTGTAGCATGTCAAAGTTTTAAAAGGCCTCTTTAAACATTAAATGAATGAGATACTTACCTTTAATATTCTTTATGTTTTTGGCACTTCATGCACACTCACCAAGACTTGTTTTATGTTCACCTCATCCATTTTAAAACTTTAACTTAATAACTCCACTCACCATGTTTCTTTAAAAGTTACCTTTCCCACTAGAATAATTATTTAAGGGAGCAATATGTTGCTTTAATAAAAATAATTTGGAGCGATGCATTTCTATAATTTTTTTTATTTGGAGAGATACACCTTGTGTTGAAACATTTTTTTTTATTGATGTGATATGTCGAGGTGGGTTTTGGCACATCTTGATTAATTTGGCTTAGAAAACCTATAACTTTCCCATACGATGTCCGATTGAGATGTCGTTTTTGGAAATGAAAAAAAAGTAGGAAAAGGTTTCCAATGTGTGGTCATACAACTTCATTCAAAATCATTTAAGTATCTTCATAATAAATGAGGCTCGTTTGGCGGGAAATCCTTAGTGAGCATTTTCGTACTTCTGGACCTCATATTCATATTTATTAGTGGATTTGCATTCATAATCCCGCAAAACCTATAGTAGGCATGTTCTAGAGGTGAAAAATTCACTTTGAATAGTACCCAAAATTACGCACAAAAACATTTTTTAATAGAAGTTTGGGCCCCGTTCTTGCCATTGTTTTACCTGATTTTAGTTATGTCAATTCCTTTGACATATGTATTATATAGGATTTCAATATATTCATTGAAAGTGAGGTTACCCATTAATATATGAGATATATTATCATGTGAAAACAACCAATTGACGTTTGAAGCACTTGTTACTGAGTACTTGGTGAGAGTACCAACTCTTTTTTGAAAAGAAATTCAAATCTATCCTATGTCCTGCAAATGCTACAATCAACAAGTGATGATATATAACACTTTCATGGGTCAAAGTTAGTCAAAGAACCAAGAGAGACGAAGGACATGAAAATATGACATGCACAATAATAACCACCTGCAACTCAAACAAAATCAAGAAGACTATTTCCAAACTCAATCATGATGGCAACATGAAGTGAATAAAAACAATAGGCAGTTGGAAAAAAATCACCCATTCAACTAGAAAATTATCAAAAATTGGAAATCAAGAGAATGCCACTGATCGATGAAGGGATAAAAAGATTTGAGTTGAAACTTTTTAGGAGGGGCTCCAAGCCAGTAGACTTGGGGGGTTGTTGAGGCCTCAACTATTAGTGTCACATTGGATAAAGATAGAATATCTACTAGTATTTCCTAAGTTATGAACATAAAATACAGAGGATCATGTTCTTACATTCAGGGTTATTTCAAAATAAGTGTGAAGTAGGTACCAAAAACCTTTCATCATGATGGATTCACTGGTGATGCTTGCATGTCAGCTAGTGGATCTCATCCATTTTTTTAAGAGAAGAATGATGTTGATGTTTATTTCTTTAAATTGTGAGAGAGATATTTCATATTCATCGCATAATATTTTACGAATTGACATTTCATACCAAATTACTATGGTCTAGGATGATGATGGACCACAATAGCTTGGTATGAAACATCGATTCATAAAATATTATGCGATGAATCCATAAAATCTCTCTCACCATAAAATTAATCGTAGAATTCTGAGAACTAACATTCTTTAAATTGTGTTGACGATCCAAGTTCACATATTCATCTTAGGGCTAATATAGGTTTTGAGATATAAATTATTTTCACCAGGTGTGTAAATATTATTCCTCAGGTGTTTCTCCATTGCCCACGGGCATCCATAGCCCCCCAAAAAAGCGAAAGTAATTAGCCTCGGCGGAGATAACTACATGTCCCTTGATTTTATTGAGCTCCATTTCCAAATCCTTCCTAGTTTATTTAATATATTCTTATAATTCGGTGGATGGGGAAAACAATGGACTTCTTTCTTTCTCTTTTATTTTAATTTATCTTGATAGGTGATGAATTGAAACTATTAGGATTTTATTATAGATTTGTTGTGACTGACTAATTAAAATAATCTCTTTTGGTTTGCATCCCGTAGACTTCGACATTTCACCCTTCATGCGAGCAATTGCTTAGTGTATGGGTGGTTCCCCTGTTACATGAGACTTGATTGCCATCAAACATGAAAGGATAACCATTGATTAGTCACTCTATCAGGTCATGTTCCAACCATTGTCACACTATTCTGAATCATTCACGCTTTATCTTCAACATGGCCCTTCAATTCAATTCATAAACTAAGAAAGACAAGCAAAATTCTTCAGGCATGTTTTCTATGTATGGTTCTACCAAAGTGGGATAATGGAGCTAATATAGATCTATATCGTCAAACACAATCAGTGATTTCACAGAAAATAAATAAAAAAATGTAGGTTTCCTTTAGGGAAAGAATGAATGTCAAATAAAACCTTTGCAGTTACATTCATAAGTAAAAGTTGAAGCTTAGTTCAAAAACAAATACAATTGAAAAATCAAACCTTTAGTAAATGATGAGTAAAGACAAACAATAAGCTAAGAAAATATTCTAAAAGAGAAAACACTTATGTTAGTGTTGCAAGTGGTTTAAAATTCAAGCATCACAATGCAACAAGTATTTATGTATCCTCTTTAAAAGACTAATCCCTATGAAAGAATAGACATGTAGCACTTTGTCTAAATGGGATTTAACACTAGGCTGTATGATAATTAAATATCACATTTTATTTCTCGAATCCTACTAGCTCATCCTTGTGGCCTTGCTTCCTAATAAGTAAGGGACTAGATAAAGCTTCATTTCCCATGTCTTTTGAAACTTTTCTCTAGTCTTTCATTATCCTAAGGCTTGTAGAATCTATGTTCTTTCTCTGACTCTCCAAGTATTGCAAATTAATCTGACTCATAAATATACTTAAATCATTACGAGTTCAAACCAGGTGTGTGATACCAACTAGGCACTTATACCCGCGAAAGAAAATCATTCAAGACATAAGATCAATTTTAATCTATATCAGGAGAAATGAAAGGACTTAAAATAGACTTGTGCAAATAATTGAGAGTAGAGTCCAAAACAAATTCATGAGTAATGTTTCGAGGTGTTATGTCCCATGGATATGTCAAATTTTCCAAGGTATTTTCCTTTCTCAAGTTGTGTCCTCTTTTTCAAGTGAGAAAAATATTCAATGATTGAGGTCTTCACATAGGCATTCACAAAATAAGATTAGGACAAGTTAAACGTGATATGTTGAAGGTAATCAATGAAACTAACAACTAGCCATATGAATTTATCTATTAATCGATCTACATAGGTATTTGGTTTATCCTTTAAACTAATCAATTCCTCCTAATTTAACTAGCTTCTAGTGTAGCGGAATTTGATTGAGAAGTAGGGTCGATTAAGAAATTTTCTCCAAACAGAAAAACTTACATAGATCTTATGAAATGAACCAAAATGAAGCCTATATCTAGGTTGGCATGAAACACTCAATGAGAAGGTAATCCTTTGAATTAAAAAAGAACTATACTTTCTTGGATGTCTCAAATCTACTCTTGAATCCTACCAATTTCATGTTGATTAGATCTTGACAGAAAAGTGGAGTCAACTACCTTGAATATTCTTTGGACAGTGGAAGTTCTTTTTGAGTAGCAGGTGACTTTGACTATGATGGTCAATCGGTTTCCCTGAGGTAGTGCTTATTGAGAACATATTCTTGTTCATCAAAATTTTATTGGATATGTGGTAAATCCCATGAGAGGATCCACACCATGAACATTTTTTTAGGAGGTCATTGTTTTAAATTTTGATTCTCTTTCCAAGTTGAGTATGATCATCAAACATAAATGTCTTGCTAGCACCTCTTATGTTTTCCCTTCGAAACTAGGTTATGTATCATGTATGGTTGAATTTTGAACAATTCCCATTATTGAAACCAAAATAGATTTACACACCACACACACAAAGGAAAATGGTAGTACAGGGATAACCATAACTTTTCTCTCTTGGAATTTATTTGTGTATGGAATTGCAGATCAACAGGTAATACTTGTGCAAGTGAATGGGTTGCCTACTATATATTCCATGCTTCACGAACTTGGTTGAGGTTGAAAGTGTATTCATGATCAAATTTCTCAACATTCTTCTTATATTGAAATATTTGTAAACTAGTGTCTTTTCCATATTGGGTGATGGAGTCAAACTTTAGGTTATCCAAGGAATAATTCTACCAAAAGGAAATGGAAATAGGAGAACTTTGTGTTTCCATGTACATAGATAATAAATATGCACAATAATACTTTGTATAGTTTGATGAAGGTGTAACTTTGAACACATTCAATTGACACTCACTTTCTCTGATGGTCCAGAAATAGATCAGATAGTCAATACCTTAAGAATTCTATTTTTATCATATGCTCAGAATCTGAAAGGAAATTCATTCAATGTTACATTTTACAATTCTTCACTTGGAATCTCATGAATTTCCTATCCCAATTTTCCCAAAAATGTAGAGTTTTCTACAACATATACTAGTTTAAAGGCTCAAGATTGTGCTCTTTTGGCTTACTTCTTTCTAGTTGTTGGTGCTAAGGTGAATGTTACTGAAGCAAGGAAATATTCCATTTAAATATTTTCAAAATGATTATGCACATGGTTCTCTAATGAAAATGAAGAAAAAAAAAACTAAGCCAGGCTTCAAGTTAAACAACAAAGTGAAAGGCATTAGTGAAAAGAAGAAAATTCCCATGTAAAATAAAATAGAACTGAAGAAAACTATCCTAAACCACATCAAAAGCATAATAACATCTAGTGGATTTTATTCAAGAAACCAAAATAAGTCAAAATATTTCTATGAAAATAGAAATGGAAATAAAATATAGGCTATTCCTATGCTTACTCTAACCTACATTGGCTCAATGAATGTTAGGTGAAGTCATTAAGACAATGTAGCCACTTAATCACCTCAATATCTATAGGAGTATTGTGGAATTCCGTAGATATGTGCGATTGAGGTATCACATAATTGATTGAAAGAAATGAAACATCACAAAGTGGGTTCAAAACAAAAAGTGGTAGATACTTTTTGGTTTGAGGGAAGTGTCAAGAAAAGGATGAATCAAATGTAAAGAACCCTTCTTGCTAAACCCACTTAAAATATTTTTATTTACAAAATAAAATAAAAAGTGAGCACATGATAATTTATTCATGCATCTAATAGCATAAATAAAAACCCATGAATGAAAGAATTATAAACAAACCCAACAACATTCCAAGTAAACATATTCACAATGGAAATAATCATGCAAATCGAACATAAAATTTATCTTGAATTGCTAATCCAACTAGCTACATACAGGGCACTTTCCTCCCAGCCATAGGATTGTTGTTATAAATATCAATATAAATCCACCCCCAAGCTAAGGCTATGAGTCCATGGGGAGGTATAGCCCTCTTGGTTTTACACTCTCCAAATTCATCAACCCAAAACCCAAGTTCTACTCCAATAGTAGTTCCAATCCACTAGCTCTCTTCCCCACAACTTGCACAACCAAAGGAATGGGATCCCCCTTCCCTTTCACGCAGTCCCTTGGGCCTTCTCACTTCCTTATGGAGCTCCATTGCACTCTGTTGGATATGAATCTCATAATTTGGGACTCCATGAACTCTCAGCCGCTCCAGGAGTGCTCACAACAGTCTTCTCAAGGATCTTGAGCCATTTGCTCAATAAGAAATTCCACTTATAGGAATAAAACCTTCATTACTGGCCCACAACCTCATTTTCAGAATAAAACTTAGCCAAACAATGTTTTTTATTAAGCATGGCATGGATGGTTCTCTTATTCCAGTACTCATCGCCTCTCTTTCTCTTCAAAACCAACATGGAAAACTATCCCAAAAATGAGCTCGAATTTCCTTTTCTTCTCAAGTAAGCTTGGATCTCAATTTTCCCAAAAAGTGGTTGTACTCATCCCATCCTATTATAAATTTGGTGAGTTGACCTTTCCCACCTACCACTCTTACATCACTTTAATATCTCTCTTGATATTTCAAAGGAAATAACTTTAATATGAAAAATGGTTTGGATTAATATAAATGGGTGACCGCTTGGACACCCCCCTTTAGCCCCCTCTCTTGTGGAATCATAGCCCCCCGTCATTATTGTCTTACTTCTAATGCAACCAACAGTTTATATTTATTAATGATTTTAATGTACATTTTGCATAGCTTGGCCCTTGGCCATATCAATCAGGAAAGATAATTTTTGTGCAAAGATTTGTTCCAGACTATGCCACAATTGTAAAGCCAATCAATATGTTAAAGAAAGATTAGAAATTTGAATGGACTTAAGAGACTAAAAATTTATTTACAAACATCAAACATGCAATCACTACTGCTCATATTCTTGTTAGCCTAGATTTTGATAAAGATTTCATATTGTATTCATTCGCCTTAGAAGAGACTATTTCCTCCATAATTACTCAAAACAATTCAAAGGGGAAGAACTTCCAATTGCCTTCATGAGTAAAAACCTTACATGATTATGAATCATGAGTAAAACCTTACATGATTATGAATTGAAATACTCCACTATAGAAAAACAATCCTTCTCTTTGGTCAAAGCAATTGCTCACTTCAGAACTTATATTTTATCAGCTCATATTATTGCTTATGTACCACATTCTCTTGTCAAAATGTTGCTAAAGAAACAATTCAGAGAGGGAAGATGGGTCATATGGCTATTTAAACTTCAATAATATGATATGGGAATCAAAACTTTCAAAGTCATCAAAGGACAAGGGCTATGCAAGTTGATGACTGGTATTGAAGCTGTTAATATAAATCCTCCTCATTTGGATGATACTACCATGCAAGATGTGTCCATACCAAAGTCTGAATGGTATAAAAATATTACCCTTTACCTCAGTATGGATAATTTGCTGTTGGAATTCTTTCTAAAGAAAGGATATCTTTGATAATGAAGACCAATCCATATGTGCTAGTATGTGGAATTCTCTTTCTAAGAAATATTAATGGAATTATGCTGAGATGCACAGACCATTCAAAATCCAAACACACATTAGAATAATTCCACAAAGGAGTATGTGGAGGACACTTTTCACCTGTGGTAACTACACACATAATTATCATAGCCAGTTATTACTGGCCAACTATATTTAAAGATGGCTATTTAATGACCAAAAAATGTCTTCCATGCCAAAAATTATCTGGAAAAATAAAAAGAGAAACAATTCCTCTGAAACCCATTTCAATAGAATAACCCTTCACACAATGGGGTTTGGATGTTTTCGGTACGATCTATCCAAAATCTAGTAAACGACATTCATACATTCTCACTGCTATTGATTGTTTTACAAAGTGACAAGAAGCTATACCTTTGAAGACTATTAATTCAAAATAAAGGATCCTTTTCTTGAAGGATAATATTCCTTTTATATTTGGTGTTCTTGAGAAGTTTATAACAAACAATGGCTCAATTTTATTGGGTCTAAATTTACAATGTTTTGTGGAGAACATGGTATTCTAATGGGACAATCATCCAATTATTATCCTCAAGGAAATGACATGGTTGAATCAACTAGTAAGACATTGATCCAAGTCCTTAAAAAGATAATTTCTTCAAATCAAAGATATTGACATAAAAAGTTGTTGTATTCTATTTGGGAAATTCGACTCACTCCAAAGGAAAGCATTGGAAAATCACCTTATACTTTGGTATACATAAATGAAGCTAGAATTCCTATACATATGGAAATGATTGCACTAGAAATTGATACAAGAACTAAAGACATGGAAGAAGAATCCCCTCTCCAAATGTGATATAATCAATTAATGCAGTTGGAATAACAAAGAGCACAAGCATTGACAACCATGAACAAAAGACAAGAAATAGTCTAAAGGCATTTCGATTAGACCACTACTATCAAAGACTTCCAAAAATATTAATTGGTGTTACTCTGTAATAAAGTAAAGGAAAAACCATCATTTCATACTAAGTTTGAAGATCTTTCGATTGGGCCATATCAAATTGAAAATGTTTTTGGTTTCAATTCTTACTTTCTAAAGGACAGGAATGGAACAATTCAAACATTGCATATAAATGGGAAATACCTCAAGCACTTCTTTATCTAAATCTTAGATTTCCC
>JASDQU010102432.1:111014-129355 GCA_032191745.1 Picea mariana
TTGGGCCATATCAAATTGAAAATGTTTTTGGTTTCAATTCTTACTTTCTAAAGGACAGGAATGGAACAATTCAAACATTGCATATAAATGGGAAATACCTCAAGCACTTCTTTATCTAAATCTTAGATTTCCCTCTTTGTACATAAACCTTTACCTCTTTTTCCTTTCTATATATATCTCTTACATATCACCTTCCTTTCATTTCATTTTTCTTTGTAATTTTTTTCCTTCTTTTATTTGACTCCATTGTCCAATGGACAAGGCTCTCTAGATTCTCAACAACTTGCAAGGGGGTTACTATCCCACAGTTGGAGCCAACTGTTGATCAACATTTGTCGATCAAAGTTCAAGTCTTTTGGTCATACTTCCTCTTTTGTATATCCCACACTTAGTAATTTTTCTATTTTTCAGATTATGGGAACATTGCCCATAGTCATCACAAGTCCATAGTCCTGTAACCCGCAAGTTCGCATTAACAACACTTAGTCATTTTTCCATTTTTTATGTCATCCATTCTTCACTTCTTATACTTAATTGTTTCGTTCATTTGTGTGACTCTCGTTTCGTGNCTCCCCTTTAATCTCCTATATCCCGCAACCTCCAAACCCACATTCACCAAAACACACTACGCATTACTCAATTTACACTTCCATACTTTACCATTTTTTCATTCATCCCGGTACAAAGTCACACTCACCAAGAGAATTTATGATCCTACCACCACATCATCTGGCACATGTTATAAATTAACACCTTTTATTAAATAACACGATTCTCGTAAAATCCCCACCTTAAATCCAAATCAAATCAAATCACACATTTAACAATTTCGAACTAAGTGCTACAACGTGTGATTCAAGGAAATACATGGAGAATTTAGTAAGAAATTAAATCCTCACTGTAATTTTTTGCTTCGATAGAACTGCCACCTATTCACTCAAATTAACCTATGCCAAGTATATCAAATAAAAAAAGAGAACTCTATTGTGGAGACATTGTTAATACATTAGGATGAGAGGATTGCTCATTCTGGTGGTCCGAATTATTAAAATGGTACTTAGTGGTTTCACTTGAAGAAAGGATTTCAAACAAAGTTTGGACTTCTGGGATTGTATTGACCAAGTGTATGCTGGTTGAAGTGTCAGATTTTAAAGAATTAGTTCTCTGGTGCCTATATAAGTTTAACAACAATAAAAGAGTAATTCAATTGCAAGAAAGGACACATGTTTCTTTAGCGCATACAATTTTAAGAAGGATGCTTAGACTTCTAGAGCCTACCATGACATTTAAAAGCTTTGAAGATGGTGCTTTCTTGAAGGCCAACCATGGAGGTACAAATATCTTGAACAATTTTCTCATAAAGTAGTTGAATTATTCTAACTTTTCCCAAATAGAGGTATGCTCACTTAAATACCCATATAAAGAGTTTGTGTGGTTGTTCGCTAGAATCACTGAACAAGAGTCCATGACTACTATCCAAAAATATGTGGTGTATGTTCTTCACCACTCAATTCATGAGGATGTACTATTTGTCTGGGCTCTTATTATCTTGAGTGAAGTTTCCTTTCAACTAGGAAACTTTCAGAAGACCAAGAAATTACTATTAGTTCTTATTTAGTTTATGTAATTTCCTACTGTCACATATTTGAATACTTTCCTCGAGCAAGGTCGAATGTATATTTCAGCAAGGATTCATTTCAATTATGGTATCTGACACTTTGGAAGCATAAAGCTCTGTACCATTTTATCCTCTTTCAAGAATTTAGTTGATGGTTGTACCACATCAAGGTTATCAATGGAAGCTATTGCCTTTCTAGTAGGGAAATGAGTTTTTGAAACTATGGATGACTTTAGTTACATCAGACTCTACGATTTTTGGGGAAAACCTTCTTTACTACCTTTTTATGTCTCCAAAAAATTCCTTACAGTTGAAGTTTACAAACAATACAAATTTTTGGCACATTTCTTCAATGAAAAGAGGAATAAGTAATTCATTCCACTACTCGAGAGAGTTGGAGAGATCACTATTACAAATATCTCTCATTTGGATGAATTTGTTGTTCATTTTGATAATTTTAAGTTGAGGTAAATTCATGAAATTTAGGGCTTCAACCCCAACAAATTATTCACGGCACACATGTGTACTATTGGGTACAATTCGTTGTTCATCAAATCTACTCAATTGAAGGAAAGGGGAGGGGATAACCAAAACCCCCTAGAAGCCATTCCTGAAAAAACCCATGATGATATTGATACCTTGGTCAGTACAAATGACCAATATAAACAAAAAGGACGAACCATAAGAAGTGATAACCCTAACCTCTACTCACCCAATTTATCATAGAGAAGCTATTCAACAAAGAACACAACTTAGGGAAGTAGTAAGGAACAAAGAAATTCCCATTCTAGAAAATTCGGCGATGAAGGAGACAAAGACCCTTCTAAAGGGGATACCGAAAAATCACACACATCCCATGTACGTCCAAAAATAAAAAAGAGAAATAGTTCAAAAGGTAGGTCAAGAAGTACCCAAATCTAAAATCAGAGACATGGATTTCGATGCTGTAATAGGAGAGCCCAATGATTGAGAATAGATAAATAACAAAGGAACTAGATTTTCAGGAGCCAATGGTGTTTGAAGAATAATATGTTACACTACACCATGCGACCTTCAATAAAAATTCAAAGAAATGGTTATTTGAGAAAATTAATTTGGAAAATAAGAAAGTTGTTGAATGGAATTCATAAATTGATATTGAAGGAGTAAGACCTTCTAAAGTTATGGAATTCCATGAAGCCACAAGAGAAGCTCTAAAATATTCAATTAATGAAATAGAAAAAGAAAACTTGATTTTGAAGGAAAGAGTTAAGGAACTTGAGAATTCTTTGCTGCCAAGGCCTTTATTTGCTAAGCCAATTATTGGCATTCAACCATCATAATGGACTCAATACTTCTTTGAAAGGATAAGTTACAAGAACACTTGGATGCCATTAAAATTTCACTGGTAAGTGAATTTAACGACTTAACTGAATATTCAGAGGAAGAAGTGGAGAATGGTTGATCCACTACGTGAATAAAAATGAAGACATTGAAGATACACTTCACTAACTGAGTTTCAATTTTAAAGATATTGAAAACGAATTGTTCGATGCAAGAATCAAACATGAAAAAATGGTTTCTCCCATGCGAGAGTACATAAAACTATGGTTAAAGAATGCATTGATAAAAATAACTAAACCAGATCTCCAAAAATCAATTACTACCGCTAGGGAACTTCCAGTCGAGCACTCTGCAAAAGGGACTTCAAAAAGCAAATTATGCCTCGATTTTTCCATCATAGTAATTCAAATAGTCATATTGTTAAGCCTTTACTTCATTTTCTTCTTAGTTAGAAGTCATCCATCCTTTCTTGTTTCATGATTTTTGAAAACCAAAGGTTGATTCCTAATTGTTTCTTCTTTCTTTCTTCTAGGCCTTTCTTTTATTATTGGTCCACAGAAGCCCCATCCGAGTCCGTTTACGACAAATGCATTTACTTTTACGAATATTATAGACATTTTCAAGAACGTTTTCATATTTTTTAAGGTTCCCCAAAGAATCATTTAGGGCACATGTCTAGTGATTTCTCTGACTTTGAGTTTTAAAAATGAGATTTCGAGAATGTTTCTATCAAAATCTCTTTGAGCTTTAATTGCAAAATCATTTTAAGTTATATGCAAACATGGCCTTTATTTCATATTATGTCTAATGATGTGCTCTACTTTGATTATGCTATGATGGAAATGAAGTCCTTTAAAATCTCTCATTTTATGGTTTATAGTATTGTATAATATTGTAGATTTTCATTTCTAAATAGGTTTGGTCCTCTGTCATGAGTTCTTTTATGTATGCATATTTATTTCCTTAAAAGTCTAGTCTTTTATAGCATTCCCTGTAAATTTGTATTATATTAAAAGAGGAGTACCACCTCTATAAAAATGCAAAAGGATTTATCCTCATGAATTTATCTTTAAGACCTTGAACAATCTTTCAAATCAACAGGACCTCGTGAGAGTTTGTTTTTATTTTAGCTACATTGATTTTCTTAAATTAGCTATATGAAATTTGTTTTTTTTTTTAACTTCTAAATTAATGTTAATGACCTCTTTATAGTAACCAGAAAAACAAATTAAGCTATTGTAAATAGAGAAAAAAAAAAAACTTATATAAAAAGTCAAACATCTCAATTCTAATTCAACAATAACAATAAAAGAAAAAAATCATCACCAACATCCTTAGTGTCACCCAAGTCATATAATTCACATAATTGTTGAATATCAAATAAGAAATAATACTCTTAAACCATGTTTTGAAGACAAAACATTTTTACAATGTAGGGCTTTTATAATGTACCTAAATGTATATTGCCACCCTAATAAATGCCACAGTGTCATAAATGATGATATAAAAATAATTCTTAATTACTTAAGATAAGTCATGTCTATTCTCAAAATACATGACTTATGACACATGCTTGTGTATTTATACCCACCGTTGTATTCAAAACATTATTCATTCACGTTTTAATAAAAATAAATATTTACATATATATTGTGGGTTATATATGTCTCCTAAGCTTTGCTTTGTGTGTGAGTAGTCTATAGACCCAATCATCTCTACATGGAGAGTGTATTATAGAAAATAGGAATCTCTTAAGAGTAATAAAAAATATTCATGACAACTTTTTTTTCACTTAGTATTCAATAATAAAAGGAACGAAAGAGTGTAGGGCCGGAAAGTAACAATAGCATAATCATATTTTTCCAGGATGAATGATCTAAAATCACAACTTCAACAATTTACAAATTTAAATGCTATATAAAAGTATAATTCGATATTACATTTTCATAAATTATTTTTGAAAAACATAGCCACTTAAGAACCAACAACTAATTAAATCAAAAGTTTTCTTTAACACTCTAATTTCAACTAGCATAGCAACGTAACAACCGTCCAAGTAATTAAATTAAAGCTCTTCTTTAACACCCTGATTTCGATTAAGAAAAACATTAATAAACTATATAATCTAACTAAGAAATATCATCCCAAGCAAATATCTTAAGTTTCCATTGAATATTCCCATCATAGCCATCAAAATTACCTTAAAAAAAAAAGGCATATACCTCTAATATGCCAATTCCGTTTATGAAAGGGGTTGGATGGTATAGTATAGTAGCCCGGAGTGTAACTTTAGATTAAAAAAAAAAAAAAAAAACCTTGTTGAGTAGTATAGGAAAGCAATATTCTATTATGAAGAGGATATATGTGTATTATGAAGAGGATATATGTGTATAGGTTAATTTTTTGAGGTGTTTTTATAAAAAGATTGTCAAAAAAGATTCACTTAAATTCTATAAAATAAAATTATTTTATTTTAAAAATGATTTAAATTTTATACTAATTATATAAAAAATTTAAAAATTTGAATATTTTTACATATGGCTAAATATTTATAGTTAGTATATTAAGAATTAGTAAAATTTACTAAAGTTTCTATATTTTAAAATTAATTTCCATTTTTAAAATTACTTTTTTTGTGTTGAAAATATGTCAACAAATTTCTTCATGCTGTCACATGCACATGCATGCAACTATGTTAATGTGCATGCATGCAATTTATTTATAAACTGTTAGTGATCAGATTGTATAAGTGAGTGAGAGATGCTATATATGTGAGCATACCCATAGAGGTGGAGTGCAATGTGAGTGCAAGAGTGTGCAAGGAGTAGAAAGCAGAGTGTGTGAGGAGAGGATGATTGTATATCTATGAAGGTTATTGTAATTCTCCCTTGAATAATAAGAATACCAATAATTATTGCCCATGTTTTTTTTCCTCATTGGGTTTCCACATAAATCATTGTGTCAAGTGTATGGTTGATGTGCTTGGTTTATATGCTATGTTTTGCTTCTGCCTAACATTTTGTAGATATAATAAAATCACAATTTTCATGAAAATCTTTCCCCAACTTTTGAAACATTTGAAACTTGGCTCTCTTATAATCTTAGACCATTCCTGCTTACATTTTCTAAAATGTTGTTCAATGGCATTGGCTAAAAGTTCTTTTTTTTGGGTTTTTGGTTGGAATATGTAAATCTGGACAAAATCTTTATTTTTTTGTTGTTTAAATTGCATTTCTGAATGCATAAATGGATTCAACATGCTTAAAAACACAAATCTTAGCCACTCAAATCTACAGATCCAACTATTCCTCATCAGATTTTCGACAAAATCAAACAGAAAAATAACCTAAAAAGTGTTAACTAATCCATTAACTAATTCGGCGGTTCAACTGTTCGCATCGTGTAACTGTTCACAACTTCCTCACAACTGTCTGCCTCCGCCTATACATAATGTATCTGCATCCATTTTGTTTAATAAGAGATTGATTTGTGTTTTCTGTTCTATTTATTGTGGAGTTTATATTTGGCCTGTGTACAGTGTGTACAGTGGTATCATAGCCACGTTATTTTTACCCACGTTTTTTTTTAAACTCCATGCTATTGTGTGCCTGCGTGAGCTCCAGATTTGAGAGGAGCCACTTGTGACTGTGTAGTTGCAGCGAAGGAACAACAAGTGCCCAAAGGCCCTCCAGCGTCCAGTCACTGGGCTTGTGTATAGGAGCAACTTACAGAGCAGCCAAGGTCGAAGGTGTTGTGAGATTTTATTTTCTTTTTCTTGTGCAAGTGGAATTTCATTTACAGAGATTAGTTTACAATGCATTCATTAGTATCAATTGTGGGAGTAGTCCTCTCCGAACAAGAAAATTACCAAGAATGGTTTCGAAAAATAAAAAATACTCTTATTTTTAATGATTTATGGGAGGAAATTTGTGAAGGCAAGGATGATAATGACCTAGAGAAACCTACAGATGCGAGACAACTTGTAATTTGGAAGAGTAAAGATAAAAAGACACATTCTTTAATTTCTTCCTCAGTCACCGAAGAGGTAAGCAGACATATTCTTTCCAACACCACAACGTTTAAAGCATTAGAGAAATTAAAAGATCTTTATGACTCTCATTCAGAGTTGGAAATTATACAATTGTTGATGAAGTTGTTTAATCTGGAATTGAAAGATAATAATCCCATGAAGTTAGCTTCCGAAATTAAAGCTCTTTTTCATGATATTGACTCAACTGGTGTCAAAGTTGATTTACAACTCACAACATTTATTAAAGCCCTATATCCTACCTATTCGCACTACTTAGAGTCTGTTCAAGCTAGTAGACAGATAAAATCCATGAATTTTGATACTCTTGTAGACAAAATTGCCGAAAGAGAGAAAGCTTTTGGGAAGAAGGAATCTTTTTCCACTTCCACAGTTGAGACTTTGTGTCTTGCATAGAAAGAGCAGAAACCTAGAGGAGAGTCTGCTAGATTTGACAATAGTCACAGAGGTCATGGTAGGAGACCATTTAGAGGCAGGGGGGGTCATTATCATCAAGGAGACAGACAACAAGATGATAGACAACAAAAACATTTTCAGAATGATAAACAATCCCTTAAGTGTTATAGGTGTGGTAAACTGGGTCATACCTCTTCTCATTGTCGCACTTCTTGGGATAGGATTAATGACAAGAAAGAGCAACAACCTCCAGACAAAGGAAAACCACCTGAATCTGCCAACTATATTGTTGCACATTGTAATCTTAGTATCAATGAAGTTTTTAGCACTTCTTTTGCTTCTTGGGAAGACACTTGGATTTAGATACTGGAGCCACTTGCCATATGACCTTCAGAAGATATTTTTTTGAGACATTTAGTAATCACATTGATGGAATAGTTTATTTTGTTGATAAGTCCCAGTTAAAGCCTTCAAGAATTGGATCTATTCGACTTCGCCTACCATGACTTGCTGATTATATTTTGCATGATGTTCTTTACATTCCTCAATTAAAAAGAAATCTGATGTCTTTCATACATATCAGGCAGCAAGGACATTCTATACATATGTTTGATGGTATAATTGAAATACGAAAAGCGTCTGATCAGGTGATTGTTATGACTGGTGTTGAAGAAGACAAACTTTTAAAACATAAAGGGACATCCTCTTTTCTATCTAATTCAACTCTTTTGGCTCAGCATAGTGATACTTTGTCTTCCAACTTATTGTGGCATGCTCGTTTTGGTCATATTAATTATGATAGTATCTGGATTATGAAACAACAAGGTATTCAAGGGCTTCCTACTATTCCAAGAAAGATTTCTCCATGTAATGCTTGTATTTTAGGCAAGCATTATAAACAACCTTTTTATGGATCTACTTCCCAAGCTTCCAGAAAGTTAGGTCTCATACATTCTGATTTATGTGGGCCCATGCCTGTTCAATCTGCAAATGGTAATAAATATCTGCTGACTTTTATTGATGACTACACCAGGATGTGTTGGGTTTATCTGTTGAAAGAGAAATCTCAGGTTTTTACAACTTTTAAGAATTTTCGTTTATGGATTACAAATGAAACTCAACTTAATATTGGCACTCTACGATCAGATAATGGTGGTGAACACACCTCTAATGAATTTGAAAAGTACTTACAAAATAATGGTATTAAACATCAGACCACCGTCCCTTATACTCCACAACAGAACGATGTAGCAGAGCACATGAACAGAACTTTGCTAAATATGGTAAGGTCAATGACGTTTTTTCAGAATGTCAGGTCGATGTTTTGGGGAGAAGCAGTACTTTGTGCCATTTATATTCGCAATCGTTGTCCTTCTACTGCCATCAATAATAAGTCCCCTTATGAATTATGGTATAATCGTCTTTCCGTTGTTCAACATTTCAGAGGTTTTGGTTCTCCATGTTATGCGTTAATTCATAAACAACAACGCGACAAATTGGGTGAAAGAAGTCGCAAATGTCTTTTCTTGGGGTATTCTAATACCTCAAGAACTTATCGATTGTATGATGAGGAAAACAAGAAATTTGTTATTTCAAGAGATGTTGTTTTTCTCGAATTTGCTAAAGATGCTTCTACTATTGATAGGCAACTCAATCATTTGGATAGATTCTCTTCCAAGAAGTTTTATTATGAATGGGATAATGATCTCCCACATCCTGAAGGGGGGATTCATATTCTAGAACAGTCTGTGGATTTTCCTTCAACAACACCAGAGAATGAGACCACATCAAAGAATGAAGAAAAATTAGTTGATAACAATGTTTTTGATGATAATAATGTTTCTGTAGAAGAACAATTGTTGATAATAATGTTCCTACTGAGGAAAAATTGGAGGATAATAGTGTTCCTAAAGAACCTATTTCAAACACTCTTGAAACTGAGCAAACATTGCAGCAATCAATACGTAGATCAACACAAACCAAGACAATGCCAAAAAGGTTTGGTGAATTTGAGTTAAACTTTTCTGATGTTAGTGAACCTACTACTTTTGAAGAAGCCACTAGTTGTAATGAATGGAAAGCTGCAATGCAAAAAGAGTATGATGCTCTTATTAAAAATGGCACTTAGAGGTTGGTGGATCCTCCTATTGGCATCAAACCAATTGGTAGTAAGTGCATTTATAAAAGTAAATATAAAGCTGATGGTTCTCTTGATAAGCACAAAGCAAGACTTGTAGCAAAGGGGTATGCACAAAAAGAAGGTATTGATTATACATAAACATTTGCTCCTACAGTGAAATGGGGCACTATTAGAACCTTATTTTCTCTTGCAGCTCAAAAAGGATGGAAAATACATCACATGGATGTAAAAACTGTCTTCTTAAATGGAGATTTAAAAGAAGATGTTTATATGTTGCAGCCAGAGGGTTTTTCTGTTAAAGGAAAATAACATAAAGTATGCAAATTGATAAAATCATTGTATGGTTTAAAACAAGCACCTTGTGCTTGGTATGAAAAGTTAATTGAACATATTCTCAAGTTGAATTATAAGCATTTCAATCTAGATGATGCAACTTTATTTGTTAAGAAAATCGGAAGATCGGTTGTATATCTAGTTGTCTATGTAGATGATTTGCTTATCACAGGAAATAATGATGATTATATAGCATCTATTAAAAATGAGTTGTAGAAGGTCTTTGATATGACAGATTTGGGATTACTACATTATTATCTAGGGATTGAAGTAGATAAAAAACCGAAGCACATTTTTATTTCTCAGAAGAAATATATTGGAGAACTATTGAGCAAATTTGATATGAAGGATTGTAATCTTGTTTCTACTCCAATGGCGCAGAATCTAAAGTTTACTTCAAATGAAGGTAGTGCATTTGAAGATCCAACAAAGTATAGACAGTTTGTTGGAAGTTTAATTTATCTTACTACTACTCGTCCTAACATAACTTTTGCTGTAGGAATACTTTCCAGGTTTATGCATCAGCCATGTGATGGTCATTGGACAACAACAAAACGAGTGCTCAAATATTTAAAAGGCACTCAGTGATATGGCATCAAATATTCTAAAGTTTCAGACTTCCATCTCATTGGTTATTCAGATTCTGACTTTGACGGAGATAAAGAGCATGGGGTGTCTACTTCAGGTTATTTGAAGAATCTTGGATCAACAACCATCACTTGGAGATCACGAAAGCAATCAGTTCCTGCTGATTCTACAACTGAAGCCGAATACGTTGCAGCAGCTCAAGCCACAAAAATAAATCATTTGGCTTCGGAAAATTCTTGAAGACTTGCAGGAGAAACAAATGACTTCAACGCCTCTCTTTGTTGACAATACTTCTGCAATACAATTGGCCTAAAATCCTAAATTCCATGATTGAACCAAACATATCAACACCAAATATCATTTGATTCGACATCATGTAGAGGCCAAAACCATTCATCTCAATCATTGTTCCACTTCAGAGCAAATTGCGGACATCTTTACTAAAGCTTTGGGTTGAGAGAAATTTGAAAAATTTAGAATGATGCTTGGGATGTCAAATGTCCCTTCGGATTAAGGGGGGAATGTTAACTAATCCGTTAACTAATCCGGCGGTTCAACTGTTCGCTTCGTGTAACTGTTAACAACTACCTCACAACTGTCCGCCTCCGCCTATACATAATGTATCCGCATCCGTTTTGTTTAATAAGAGATTGATTTGTGTTTTCTATTCTGTTTATTGTAGAATTTATATTTGGCTTGTGTACAGTGTGTACAAAAAGAACCAAAAAAAGAACCAAAACCTAGAACCTTTAGACTAAGCTTTATTCACTTCTTCAATGTATTTATGTACTGGATAACTTGTTCGTCATTGCAGTCAAAGTGAACATGCTTCATGGTCATCTACGCTACAATTACGTCAATTAACGGCGAGTTCTAATTTTTAGTGTCATTTCTGTAGCAATCGAAAACAACTGTTGTGAATCTCACCGGCCAGAGATAGTGAAATGTTGTTTTCACATGGTACCAAGATGACCCATTTAAGGTCCATCCTCTGAAACAGGTCCGCGTGGGCCTTCTTATTGATATCGATAGATATCTAATATTTTACAAAATTGATAAGATATCTAATATTTTACAAAATTGATTAGATTTTTAAATAGAATATTTGTAAAACTATTTTTTTTAAATTTAGTAGGTTGAATTTTCTTGAGCTGTAAATTATAAGCCAGAAGTTATGGTTGAGTGCTGCGAATTATAAGTAGAAGGTCATAAGTTGTTTCAGGGCATTATATCTGCATATATTATTGAACCTTACTAGATGTTCCAGCCAGTTAAGTTGCCAAAACTACAATTAGTCAATTTACCTCCTATACCATCTTCGGAATGAAGAAAAATAACTGAAAAATTTTCCATAAATATATATTCCATACAAAAAAAAATCTTCCTCTAAATTCATCTTACTCCTGAACTTTTAAAACCCAAGAGATATACATTCAGTTTTTTTAATGCCGATGTCTCTACTCGTACAAGATGATTAACAAGAAATTTTAAAACCTAAGATATTTACAATCAGTTTTTTAATACCTCTATCTCAACATAAATTAATATGATCAACAAGAAATTACAAAGAGCTGGTATCCACTGGACAAATATTCCATAATTTCAGATTAAATTGACCGAACTGTCCACATAACAGTAATTCTTACCTCATCTTCAAAGTTTGTGTTAAAAGCTATTTTACACTATACAGCTAATTAAGACAAGTAGAATATAATACAATCATCACATCAAACAAAGAACCACAAAGCGCGCTGATTTCCACCTTAAAAATATTCCATTGGATTGTGTTAAAAGCTATTTTACAGTATGCACCAAATCAAGACAACTAGAATATAATACAATAATTATATCAAACAAAGAACCACAGAGCGCTGTTTTACACCTTAAAAATATTCCATTGGATGATCTGATATCAGATGAATTTGACCAACTGTATAAAGATTATTGATCCTTACATAACCTTATGCTCTTCGAAGATTGCGTTAAAACCTGTTCACAGTATACCTCTGATCAACACAACCAGATGTACAGTACATTTCATTGCACATCTCTCGCTGGATATCTTCGTTTCAATCATCGTTACAAGAATCGCCACTTGATTTCACATGGAAAACAGTTCAATCCCCACCATCCCCATTAAACACAATAGTGAGTTTATGTAGGCTGTGCATAATCTTCTCTTCTAGCCAGCCCAGCCAAAATTTCTATTACCAGTATAGATTCATTTAACTCTGGTTCTACTAAGTGTGAGAAGGATTAAATCTCTCTAGGTGCAAACCTTTCCTTTTAATTTTTTTTAGCAAAACATTTAGAGGGGACATATACAATTTTCATTTACTTAATTTTTATTATTATTTAAGAGTGACACATGTCAGCTCAACACTCATTAAGCCAAGAACAACAAACATACAATTGACACAATTATTTATGTGAAAACCCAATAAGGAAAAAAACCAGGGCAATGATAATCTGTGTTCTTTTTATTCAAGGGAGAATTACAATAGCCAACCCAGGCATACAACCAACCTCTCCTCTCATACACACAACACCTCAGTATTGCTTCTTACTCTCACACACTCACTACACACTGCACTCACATCTCTATGGATATGCTGGTATATATAACATATATCACTCAGTTACACACACTGATCATGAATAGATCACATAGTTACACAAACAGTTATAAATAGATTGCATGCATGCACATTAAAATAGTTACATACATGTTACAACATGAGGAGATTAATTGAAATGTTTCCAACAATACTGAGCTGTAAAATGTGCCTGACTCGATAAAATACTGGACTGTAGAATGTGCCTGACTCAATAAAAGTGTAACTCTGTAAACCATTCCACATACCTAACACACAGTTATCATTCATAAAATTAATCATTACTGTCATTGATTGGTTATATTTGTAAGTAGATCATCCAATATTCTGTTGTTCTCTGTAGTCATTTACAGAAACCGTGCTGTCATCAACCATTACCAACATACAATCTTCCATGAAATTTGAAATGGGTTATTACAATCAAAAAGAATTTGCAGTCCACATTCTCTCCAAATACGATTTGCAGGCTTTAATTTCGTATCCCAACGAAATTCGCTGGTACAAAGCAGACTCCTTGAAAATGCTCCCACGGGCTTTGTAGGAGTGCCGATATTCATTTGTGATTGTATTGAAAATAGCTGATTCGAACAAGTGAATCTTGATTTTGGGGCTCATCATATCTCTAACATATGCAAAGGCCAACTGATCCCGAGGATTGAAGACTTGTATTTCATTGAATAAGAGACAGGAAAATAGGTTCGTTGGAAGGCTATGCTTTCTCAATATCAAGGCCGTATCCGGCACATCTGCCATGTCAATAATGACAAAAATTTAATTCAATTAGAGTGATGAAATTGAATACCCAATTGAAATAAAATCTGAGATGCAATCACACTAAAACTCAAATAAGGCCAATTTAGCAAAGCTGGGCTTTCATACCACTGCTGTAAGGAAGTTTTTCAGAGCTCCAAGGCTGCAAACCATCGGTACAGTAATTCTCCATTTGATATCTCACAGCTTCTTTGCTCCACTTTCCCCATCTGACTGTAAAAATGGCTTCCTCCATGGTATGGGTATTGTAAGGGTGCTTTGACATAGCAATATCAACGTTGTGACTTATAAGGAGATTTTCCAAAATAAACAAGGGATCAACAACGAGCTGTAGCTTGGCATCCGTCCAAACGCTATAAACACAATTTGGGAAAAGCCTGTGGGGAAGATACTTGGGTACGAGGCTGTTCATCACAGATTCCTTGTATGGCAACTCATGGACCAAAACTATGCGCCAAAGTCCTATTTTATGAGACTCGTTCGGTTTGATTTGGTAACTAGCAAGGCGTGAGAGAGTCACATTGTCCATAAACATGAAGAAACAAACGTTTTCTGCAGTGATTCTCCTGACATGCATGGGTTGCCTAATCCTGTCATAGGCTCCAAATATAGCTGAAATCACCACCAAGCCCATGCATTGCTCCATGGCCTTTTTGTCTTCTTCAGACACAACGAACCCTAGGCTACCGTGATTGGCAAAACCACAAGCCAATTCCGTCCCTTCAGAGTAATTAAAATACTTTTTCCTTTCATTCACATCGAGATTTCCTCCAAAGGTCACCGGAACTGATGCTGAATTAGGGTTTTCGGGTCCTTTCATGTATGTAAGAGAAGACCGATCAATTAACTCGTCTTCCCGAATCTCATGAACACTGATATCCGAGACTGCCATCAAGAACGAAACGCAGTTTTAGCTCTGATTATTTTTGCAAAACATACATGCCACAAGGCTATGCTTTCTTAGCCAATCGGATCGACATGAATTTGTTAAATATCAGGGGTATCTGTTTTACCTGAAAACTGTGAATATAAATGGCAAGATCGATTCGCAATGGCTGTAGCTTTCCTCAGTAAATATTTCTTCGATCCATAATCTGAGGGATATTCAAAGATTGGCCATGGAACCTCCGACTCCACCTTAATATTGCTAACATCCTGATCAGGGCTTTGCGGCTTACCAGACCCTGGGCTGAGGCCTGCAAGGAAACTGTTCGTCAAACACACAACCTGATGGAAGGATGAATTCTTGGAGTTCGAACCGAGATCAGTTGAAGGTGAAGAATTAATTTTGAGAAATTTCTGGTGGGGAAGATTTGAGAAGAGCAGCATGGTAAGGCATGGGATAAGAAATACAGAAGAAACAGATGATAGTATTAACAATCTGTGTCTCTTCATTTTCACACCATTGTAGGTCCAGCTACATGGGTATCGCGGTAGATATATTTCATATAATCACTTGTCGATTTCGTGACACTCTTTGATAGCCTGATGCAGAAACGTCCTGGTGTAAGTAGTTTTTAGAATCGGAATACTCCAATATCTGTGACGCACTAAATCTTCGTACAGCTAAAGTGAAAAAAAGCAGCATACCCGAAAGTCCAAAAAGCAGCCTACCCGAACCTTCTTTTTTAAGTGTCCATTGGCGCGTTCTGGGATTGAAACAAAAAACACCAAATTTATTGGGCCCGKYCCATGTATTCTCACCGACTGTGATGCTTACATTTGAAAACAAGAAATATTTTAAAATCCATTGTACACTTGAAAATGTGTTTTCTCRATTAAGACTTCAATATYTTACYTGTATCRGAATTTCTCACTTATGAAYGGACGGRMAAATCAATTGGTGTCTCAGTGGCTTGGCACTGTGAATAGTGSATTTTGATTGCGACATTTCAACCCCCGAAGGTCCAACGTTTAAGATTGTAAATCGATCGAAGAAGGGATTTTGCTCACAGGCCCGTAGGCATTGGTCGATCGATTGAATAAAGATGCGGTGTTTTGGATCATTGTGTTTTTGTGTGTAATTTTGAATTGCTTCAATGTTTTTATGTGTAGAGCGGTGTCTAGAGGTGCTTTCCAGTGACAGATGTGAGAGAGAGAGTTTTTGTAAGGTCTACGACACCGAGCTTGGATGCGCGCCCTTTCATCACAGACCGAAAGGAAAGAAATCGAGCCGGCAAGACACTCGGTGCGAATGAGGAGACAAAAGTTTTCATATAACAATGAGTTGGGGTTCCTTGGGCATGCCATGTGCCAAGGGACGACTCCACCCAATGTGCCCCCAATGTGCCTTGCGATGCAAGTCGAACGACGGATGGTTCGAGGAATAGTTGAGGGCAAGACTTGGACACTCCATCAACGAAGGAAAATCGACTAAGGCATGGGGGTACACTTAGGAGAGTCGTCCCAACTCACCTAAGGGGAACACACACCCAAGAGGATGAATCAGTTCGATGAATGGGATGCACCATCATGAGGGGCGCACCAAGGATGGGCGTGCCGGTCCCAAGGGGCACGGAAATTGACAAGCACATGGGTTGGTTTGAGCAATTGGGTTTGCGAAAGGGTGTGACAATTCATTTGGACATGGGTTCGCGAAGAGGCATGACACTCCCAAAGGACACGACGGTTCGTGATGGTGACCTTTGGAGAGACTATAAGAGAACTAAGGTGCACAACCAAGGAAGACAAGTTTGACAAAACTTAGAGACAAGGAGAGATTTGTGATTATGAGGCAGATGAAGAGGAGGAGCTCCCTCAAGGAGCCAAGTTTCTCAACTCTTGGAGGACTTGTGCTGCCTTGAGGAGGAGGGTTCGACGAATGGAGTTGGGAGAATTTATCTTCGGTAGATTTTCAAGGCTAAGTATGAAAACACAGGTCTGTGGGGGCATGTGTGAGGTGGAACCAAAATATGTGAAGTCTCTATAAACAAAGAGGCAAAGTTTGCGGAAACGAAGAGACGATGTGTCTACGGTTGGTGGCACATCTGAGGTGCACCGTAGATGGCAATGGAGACGATTGCGACAGAGAGTCTTATGGTGACAGATTTGTTCATGANGAATAGTTGAGGGCAAGACTTGGACACTCCATCAACGAAGGAAAATCAACTAAGGCATGGGGGCACACTTAGGAGAGTCGTTCCAACTCACCTAAGGGGAACACACACCCAAGAGGACGAATCAGTTCGATGAATGGGATGCACCATCATGAGGGGCGCACCAAGGATGGGCGTGCCGGTCCCAAGGGGCACGGAAATTGACAAGCACATGGGTTGGTTTGAGTGATTGGGTCTACGAAGGGGCGTGACAATTCATTTGGACATGGGTTCGCGAAGAGGCATGACACTCCCAAAGGACACGACAGTTCGTGATGGTGACCTTTGGAGAGCCTATAAGAGAACTAAGGTGCACAACCAAGGAAGACAAGTTTGACAAAACTTAGAGACAAGGAGGGATTTGTGATTATGAGGCAGATGAAGAGGAGGAGCTCCCTCAAGGAGCCAAGTTTCTCAACTCTTGGAGGACTTGTGCTGCCTTGAGGAGGAGGGTTCGACGAATGGAGTTGGGAGAATTTATCTTCAGTAGATTTTCAAGGCTAAGTATGAAAACAAAGGTCTATGGGGGCATGTGTGATGTGGAACCAAAATATGTGAAGTCTGTATAAACAAAGAGGCAAAGTTTGCGGAAACGAAGAGACGATGTGTCTACAATTGGTGGCACATCTGAGGTGCACCGTAGATGGCAACATAGACGATTGCGACATAGAGTCTTATGGTGACAGATTTGTTCATGAGTGTCTTGGTGAGGTGAAGCGAGTCATTTGACTTCGGAAAAGTTGTAAATCGAGCTATTAGTGCTCAAGTTGTAACTATTCTACAATAACAAAGACTTAGCCGAGTGTTAGGCACAGTTTGTGTTGCCCGCACTATATCTATGTTTCTCTTGTATGTTACGTTGTTTTTGTCTTAGCTTCTCATGTTCTTGGATGTATGCTTAAAAATTATTAAGTGTTAAAGCAGTTAATGAATGTCTAAGTATACAAGAGTTGCACTAGAGTAGGAGTGTGACTCACCGATAGAGTAGAACGGAGTATGGATATGCTCTAGGTGAAAAGGTGTAGTTCGAATGAAGTAACCTTGGTGTTTCCAAGTATCCAAGCGTGAAATGTTGGGGTGTTGTATCCCCTCAAGAGGTGCATGATTGCAAGGCATGCTGTGGGGACATGCCAGATGGTATCAAAGTGAACTCTGAAGGAAGTTCGTTGTGAAGTCGGTTCAGTGGGAGCATTTGCAGACTTGGTGAATGGTTCGATGCAATGAACTTGTTCATCATAAACTTTGCATTAGACTCACGACATAGATTCATTTGACGATGTGATGGAAGGGTGGATTTGGGCGCACACTTTGTACATAATGAGTGCAGAGTTCGTGGTGAAATGAAGCATTCGGGCAAGGTGGATGATCGCATAACTCATCACAAAGTTCATCATAGAACATATTGCAAAGATGA
>JASDQU010102432.1:161187-173383 GCA_032191745.1 Picea mariana
TTTCCAACGACATAAACGGCTCGTCAAACAGAGTTACGGATCAAAAGATATTCGCGGTTAAAGTTTTGGTCAACCTAGCAGAGTTAACAGGGATGAGTCAACATCTATATTGCTAACATCAGCATCAGTACGGATGATGTCATCGTTTGTATAGTGTACGTGGCACATGTAGAGGGCAACACATGTCATGCTGACATTAGCATGGTGACGTGGCAGTGCGAAAGGCTGCCACGTGTCACTCATTTTTGGACTTTTTTGGTCAAATCTATGGAGCAATGGAAAGGTGCCATGTGGTAGTCCGTACAACCACCTAGTGATGTGGCAGGCTAACATGGAAGAGGTGACGTGGCTATCCGTGCAATGAGGTGACGTGGGCCAATGAGTGGCCGCCACGTGGTAGCGGAAAAATTCTCAAGTCGCCCAACAACCGAATTTCACTGATGCTAATCACGGTTAGCAACGTATCCCAACTATTCGCCACAGTTAGCAAGATATCATAACAATCCGCCATATTTGGTGATAAAGGTTCTATGGAGGGGTAAAATGGGAGAGGCCCGCGGGTTTGACCTCGAGACCTCCTCCAACGGCAATGCCTTAATATAACTCCTCCAACCAACTAGCCTAACGGCTATGTTAGTACATTTGCCCGCCTTTATTACTTAAGAGTTGAGTCTACCAAGAGTTCGGGGGTCAAACCATGTAGGTGCACGACCATACAAAAAGCATGGAAATCGAGAATTTTCTCATGAATTAATTGCAAGTGCAGGCACAAAAAAACGAGACTAATTTTCTCAAGGCCCTGAAAGTGCCAGACTCAGATCGAGGCGCAAACACAACCATTTTTGGGTAATTCGATGCCACAAATTCAGTGATGTTGTTTGTTTTCTTATCTGAGTAAAGCTTATGTAGCTTAACTCCAGAATGAGATATACTTATGTATTTTTCCAAATTCTTTTTCTGAGTTAATAAAAAGGCCTACCCATTTGAGAGCAGGACCCGAAGACGTAGTCCACCAGGGAAGAACTATGTTATCAAGTTTTTGTGTTCAGATCTGATGCATATGTCTCTTCATTATTGAGTTATTCCTTCTTTATGACGCACTTCAATTTATGCTCATTTAATACAATTCTTTAATAAGTCACATCAATGAAAAGATCTTGGATCATGTTGGTATTAGAGCAGTCATCTTTGAATTGAATTGTTGAGTGTGAATGCTTACTAGGGCCAAGCATAAGCAGGGTGAAGGAACTCTTAATACTTTCATTCCTGAAGTTGGTCGTGCATCCCGAAGGAAGAAAATGGTCGAAGAAGAAAAGCATGATGAACATGAGAAAAACTTCCATATGGTTTTTTATCACATGTCAAAAATGGTCGAGCGAATGTATGGAGACCGCGAGAAGAGAATGAAGAAGAAAGGGAAGAAAAAGGAAGCACAAGCAGATGATAATGCTTCAGTGAATCAAGGGGTTGGAGGAGACCCTCCTGAGCCTCCATCCTCACCATCAAGTTCTAGCTCTTCTTCCTCTGAGCATTCTCATCATTCTCATGATTCTAGCCATAAAATTTCTTTTAAGAAACTATTGTTAAAGCTTGATGTAAAATTTGCTTTACCTATGTTTAATGGAGATGCTAATCCTAAAAAGCTAGATAATTGGATCTGACAGGTTGAAGTATATTTCTATGTTCAATAGATTGATGAAGATGAATTTAAAGTGAAATTGGCTTCTCTTCAGTTGGAAGGCACCGCTCTCGTATGATGGGAGAGAAAACTTCAAGACATAAGTAAGTGTGGTAATCTTATTTTCTCGTGGTCAGAATTTAAATCAGTGATAAGGAAGCAATTTTATCCATTGAGTTATTTACATAAAGCAATGATGGAATGACAAACATTAAGACAAAGTAAAGGTCAAACTGTACAAATTTTCACAGAAGAATTTAGGAAGAAATCTCTTGCATTAAACTTTCCTTTGGATTCTTATGAAACTTTAATGCAGTATATTGGTGCACTTCACAGTTATATTCGTTATACTTTAATATTGTTTAACCCCACCAATCTTGACGAAGTTTGTGTGCAAGCCACTCACCTTGAGGACAGAGGAAAGCATGTTCAAGAAGATCCCACAAAGAAACCTTCCAATCTCCCACATAGGCAGTTTAAGAAGTTTAAAAGGAAGGACAAAAAGACTGCCACTGTAAAGAGGGAAGAAGGAAAACCATCTTGCACTCATTGCAAGAAGAATGGTCACGATGATAAACATTGTTGGAAACTACATCTAGAGAAGAGACTGAAACAGTTCGATGGAAAGGGGAAGACAAAGATCATTGCTACAGTGCAACAAGATCTTGGTTCTGATTCAGGAGACAAAAGAAAGATCACAACGGTTGGAGTACAAGGTAAATATTCTCTTCATGCTAGTTCAAATTCCAATAATGAATCTCATGATGATGAAAGAAAGAGGAATGGATTATTTCATATAAGAGTTGTATCTAAACACACTAAGATAGATACATTATTTGATCCGGGTTCCCAAGTAAACTTGATATCTGAATCACTTGTTAAAAAGATGGGTCTCGAAACTAAACCACATCCAAAGCCTTATCCTCTTAGTTGGGTATGTGATAAAGAAAAACTTAATGTCACCAAACAATGTAGGGTCAGATTTTCTATTGCTTCAAAGTTGATTGATGAAGTGGATTTGGATGTTGTACCACTTGATATATGTGGCATAGTGCTAGGGAGTCCTTATCTTTATGATAGAAAATAAGTCTTTTTTCTTCATGAGAACAAATATCACCTTACTAAAGGGGGAGTGGAATATATTGTTAAAGCCCACAACATGAGGGTAAACACCACACTTGTTAGTGCAGGACAAATGAAGAGACTCATAAACACTAATAAGAGATATGTACTCATGGTCATAAGGGAAAAGAATGTCGAAACATCTGACGCCTTCCAAGGATGTGATCCTTCTCATAAGAAGGAATTGATTGATATTGTTTCTAAGTATGATGATATTTTCCAAGAATCAGATGGATTACCTCCTAAGAGGGAAATCGAACATGAAATACATTTGCAGTAGGATTCTCCTCTTCCTAATGTGGGCATGTACCATATGTCAGTTCTAGAGATGACAGAGATCAAAAAGAAGGTATAAGGCTTATTGGATCAAGGGGTCATCAGGCCCAGCTCATCTCCTTGTGGTTCTCTGATCGTGATGGTGCTAAAGAAGGATGGCACATGAGAATGTGTGTCGATTACCGAGCCTTAAATAAAGTCATGGTGAAAAATCGATATCCTCTTCCTCGTATAGATGATTTACTTGATCAATTAAAGAATGTTGTTTATTTCACTAAGTTGGATTTGCGCAGTGGATTCCATCAGATCAGGGTTGCAGAACAGGATGCATGAAAAATTTCCTTTAAAACCAAACAAAGATTGTTTGAGTGGTTAGTTATGTCGTTTGGGCTTTGTAATTCCCCAACAACCTTCATGCGTATGATGAATGATGTATTCAAGCCATTTCTAAATGATTTTGTGATTGTATATTTAGACGACATTCTTGTATTTAGTGGGACTTGGGATGGACATGTAAGGAATGTAAATCAAGTATTGAATACTTTGCAAAGGGAAAAGTTGTATGTAAAATTGTCCAAATGTGAATTTGGTAAGACTGCACTTGTTTACTTAGGTCATATTGTAGGAGGAGGACAATTAATAATTGATCCTTCCAAGATTGATGTAATTGTAAATTGGCCTGAGCCCAAAAGTGTAACCGAAGTACAAAGATTCTTAGGTGCAGTCCAGTACTAGATAATATTCATTTCAAACTTCTCTTTTATTGCAGCTCCTTTGCATGCCTTAACCAGTGTGAAGAACACTTTTCAGTGGGGAGGAAAGCAACAAAAAACTTTTGACACTTTGAAGGAAAAGATCAGTACCGCACCAGTATTATCACTGCCGAATCTTCAACAACCTTTCGAGATTGAGACAGATTCTAGCGGATATGCCATGGGTGCAATATTGATGCAATATAGTAAGCCTATATGTTACCACTCTGAAACTTTTAACCAAGTTGTTGTTAACTATCCAACATATGATAAAGAGTTGTATGCATTAGTTCAAAGCGTAAAGAAATGGAAGAACTACTTATTAGGTGTAATGTCCCCGACCCTCTAAAGGACGATAAAATGCTACCAACACAACCTTAACTTAGCCTTTAAAGCTCTAATACCAAATTGTAACATCCTCGACCCTCTAAAGACTGGTCAATGCTACTATGAAGAAACATTCTCATACTTATATATATAACATGCATTAAATCTATTTAACACATTTAATGAAACTTAACCAACAATACATAGTAATCACAATATTACTACTAACATACAGAATTAATGGAATTAACAGTAATTCATTCATGCAATGGAATACATGATAATATTACAAGCATCACAGACATGTATTTTAACTGAATTAAACACATATTGATACTTATCTTTGATACTGTAGTAACTCCACCAACTACGTGCAGACCTTCCACAAACCTCCAAGCCTTAGACCATGCTGCTCATCACGCTCAGCAGTGGGTCACCCCTGAGCTGGGACCAAGCTCCACCCAAGGCAAGGGAATCCTAGACTAGGCTAAGGTTACAGGAAAAATGCACAGAGCAACCGAAAGGATTCTTTCCAGGAACCTTCTCACGCCCACTACTCACGGACTCTCATTCCCCACATGCTTGTTCCACCCAAGTGTATACACCTTCACAAGAACAGTCCATTGGTGCTTCACCTCCCTCTCTGGGTCTCGACAACAGACCAAATCAATAAGTCTCAGAGCTCCGTAGCTGGTGTTGGACTCTCTCTGGGAGAAAACCACTTCCCAATAGACTCTCTCTCCTGCTCACAGGCATGACAACCTGCATCTTCTACAACGGGCCTGAAAACTCGGTTCTTCAGCCAGCTTCAACTCAAATCCCACAAAGTGAGGATAAACGCAACAACAATGGGTCAACACCACTCAGGAAAAAAAACTGAAGGTTGCGAACCCCAAATGGTTCGAGATATGAACTCGACTCTGCAATTGTGGACAAACTGGGTTCACGGAATTACACAGGACAACTCACAGTTTTTGTTCTCAAGAAATGCGTGTCAATGAAGAAGGCTAATAGTTTAGGGGAGGATGGTCAACGAACTTAGGCGTGAGGGTATGCCCAGATCAGACGCAAAGGATGACAGAATGAAGTGTGAACCCCCTCCATAGTTGACTTCTACATCTTTAACTGCATACACCCAGGTCGACACCTGTCTTCCTAGAGCTGCATGCACTCCATTTTTCATACATTCCTTTCCAGGAACTTAGGACAACACTCAATAGTTGTCCACCTTATCCTTTTAGGAAATAATAATAAATTATTGTTCATTTTATAGGTAAGCCCCCTAGCTTAGCCCCTAGGCCCAACACTTAGCCTCTCTTTTTGACCTTTCAGCCCCCTTTCCCTTACCCACTCTGTGGAAGCTTAGTCCCCCATCACTCTTTCTTCGTGGTTGGTCTGCATGCAACATTGTTTATATTTTTATTTATGTTATGCATAGTTACAAAAATAGGCTCCTCGCCTTTAACACTTAGGCTCTCCGGCCTAATAAACACAGAAGCCCACCAGCTTATCAATACTCGGCTCACCAGCCTACAAAACATGATTTAAATTCATAAACATGATTTACAATACATAATATAATTGGGGCACTATCGGGGGATATTAAAATCCCCTCCCCTTATTTTCGCATTGTCCTCAGTGCAACTCTTTACACAGCATCAACAAGATTTTCAAAATCTTCAAAAATATGTGGGTATTCTGCCTGCATAGCATCTTCATGTTCCTAAGTCACGTCCTCAGGACCATATCAGGTCCACTGGACCTTTACAAGTGCTATGGATCGATTCCGGAGCTATTTGATTTTTTGGTCCAATATGTGCACATGATGCACTTGTAGGACACCTTCTTGCTCCACCTGAATCACATTCCAATCAATAACATGATTAGCATCAGGTATATATTTCTTAAGCAATAAAACATGAAACACATTATGTACAGTCATGGATGTAGGTAATTCAAGCATATATGCAACTGGCCCAGTCCTTTCTAGGATTTCAAATGGCCCACAAAATCTGGCTGCCAACTTGGCGCAGTTTCCTAGCTTCAAGGAACTTCTATTGGCTTTTACTTCCAGGAAACATGGTCACCCACTTTGAACTCTCTGCGGGTTCTGTTCTTATTAGCATAACTCTTCTGCCTATCTTGGACAACTTTCAAATTCTACTTGATCTTTATCATTTGCTCTTCCATTTCCTTGAGAAAATCTGGCCCAACTACTTCTTTATCAGCTGAATTATCCCAGCTTACTGGAGTATTGCACTTTCTGCCATAAAGTGCTTCAAATGGACTCATCTTCAATGATTCTTGATACCCATTATTGTAGGCGAATTCTACCAAGTGTAGGTAGTCTTCCCATTTAGATGGTTTGTCCATCACATACATCTTTAGCATGTCTTCTATTACTCGAGACACCCTCTCTATCTGCCCATCATACTCAAGATGATAGGTTGTAATGAAGTTCAGATTCGTTCTGAACCTGTTGAATAACCCTTTTCAGAAATTAGAGGTAAATTTCGGGTCTCTGTCAGACACAATTGTCTTGGGAATTCCGTGCAATCATGCCACTTCCTTCATAAATATATTGGCAACATTCGATGCCTTGTGGGTCGTCTTTAGTGGAATAAAATGGGTAGCTTTCGTAAGCATGTCCACCACCACCATGATTGAATCATGTTTCTTGCATGTTCTGGGCAATCCTATGATAAAATCCATTGTCACCACTTCCCACTTCCACTCATGAATGGGTAAAGGTTGCAGCAACCCTGTTGGGTTTCTGTGCTCAGCGTTAACCTTCTGGCACTCCATACATCTGGCGATGTATTCTGCAATCCATTTCTTCATAATTGCACAAAAGTAATGGTTCTTGACTGCTACCACAATTTTCTGATATCCAGGGTGCCCAACATAAGGCACATTATGCATTTCATGCAAAATCATAAGTTTCAATTCCTGGACGTTAGGTACATAAATTTTGTTCGTGTACATAAGTGTTTCGTTAGTTTCCAATTTATAATTCTCCACTTTCTATGGCATATTACCTTGTTGTAGCTTTGCTACCAAATTCCTGTACTGCAAATCTGTATTTGCAGTCTCCAAAATTCTACTTTTAATATCAGTTCGATACATGCTAATGGTTGTAGCATGTAATTCATGTAATCTCTTGTTGAGTACATCAACCACTTTGTTTTCCTTTCCTTTGATATGCTTGATATCAAAGTCATACTCACAGAGAAACTCCAACCACCTACTCTGTCTAGCATTCAAGGTTGGATAATCAAACAAATACTTCAGACTGTTATGGTCTGTCCTCAATTCAAACCTCCTTCCCATGAGGTAATGTCTCCATTTCTTTAGAGCATGTACTATGGTTGCCAACTCCAAATCATGAGTTGCATAGTTCCTTTCGTTCTCTTTCAAAATTCTGGATTCATAACAAATTATAAATCCATTCTAATTGAGGAATCCTCCCAGTCCTTCTTTGCATGCATCTATACACACTACAAAGTCTTCATTTGGATCTGCAATCCTCAAGATTGGATCACTGGTTAACAACTACTTCAATCGCTGGAAGTTTTTCTCACATTTCTCGGTCCACTAAAATTTCTTCTCCTTCCTATGAAGGAAGTGATAGGGTGAGTTATCCTCGAGAACCTTGCGATAAACCTTCTGTAATAACCAACTAGACCCATAAAGGATCTGACTTTCATCACGTTCTTTGCCGCTGACCATTCTCTGATGGACTTAATCTTCTCAGGATCTACTACTATCCCATCCTTCAAAATAATATGCCCCAAGTAATGGATCTGCTCCTAATAAAACGAGCACTTGCTCAACTTGGCATACACTTGGTTCTCTATTAGCACTTGCAACACCATCCTCAGATGTCGTTCACGCTCTTCCTCCGACTTGGAATACACCAAAATGTCATCCAAGAATACTATGACAAACTTGTCTAGATAGTCCCTGAATACAACATTCATTAGGCACATGAAAACAATGGGTGCGTTCGACAGCCCACATGGCACCACTGTGAACTTGTAATGGCCATACATTATTCTAAAGGTGGTCTTGCTGATGTTTTCATTATTTATCCTTACCTGGTGATATCCCAACCTGAGGTCTCTCTTCGAAAATATCTTCTCATCCTTCAATTGATCGAAGAGGTCATCAATCCTCGGTAGATGATATTTGTTCTCTACAATTACTTTATTCAATTGTCTAAAATCGATACACAATCTCAACACCCATCCTTCTTCTTCACGAACAAGACCAGGGCACCCCAAGGTGACACACTTGGGCGTATGTAACCCTTCTTCAGAATCTCTTCAAGCTGCAACTGTAGTTCTTTCAGCTCCGACATACTCATTCTGTAAGGAGCTTTCGACACTGGAACTGCTCAAAGAATCAAGTTTACAGAGAAGTAAATATCTCTTTTTGGGGGTAATTCGGATACCTCCTAGAATACATCTTCAAACTCCTTTAGTACCCCTTGATTTCCAATCTTCGACACCTTACCCTTAGGTTTTTCCTCCACATGGGCTACAAATAATTGACATCCTTTTCTGTAGCATTTCTTCAGCTGCATTGCTGATATTTCTTTGATAGCAACAACTCTGGGAATTCCTTGGACTGTTTTTCGATTCCCCTCCTCATCCAGGAAAGTGAATGCCTTGTTACGATAGTCCAATATGGCATAGTGTTTTTCCAACCAGTCCATCCTAATTAGACAGTCATAAGAACCTAAAGGCAGAACATTCAATTTAGCCATTGTGCTCAGTCCATCCATGTCCACTGGACAAGACTTAACTAACTCAGTGACTCTTCTCTTGGTTCCTGTAGCCAGCCGCACTAACCAAGACTTTTCATGTTTGCTTCTCGACAATTGCAAACTTTCTACCACTCTAGGATTTATATAACTATGGCTAGCCCCTTAATCAATTAAAATAGTGAAGGGATGGTTATTGATCATACCTCCCACTTCAATCATGTGTGATTGATATTCAATTTGCTTGTTGTCCAGGGCTACGTAGATCCTTGGCATTCTACTGCCCATGTCCTCCACTGTTTCATCTTACTGAACATTATGGACAACTCTCACTTTGCCATTTTTGTGGGGACAATATTTGTGCTTGTGGTTCCCCTGACAACCCCAACACTGAATGAGCATCTGCCTTGGCCTTTGTTCCCCTACATCTGCTATTCTTAGTCCTCTAAATGATGGCTTTCCTTGAGGACCGTTTCTGAAAAAGGGAGGTTTGTTTCCCTTCTACCTTTGTTCTTTCTTAAACTTCTTCCGGTCATCCCAAGCCTTCCAAAAAGTAGGCTTTTCTATTTTCTGCTCATATAAGCATTTCTCTCTTCTTATAGTTTCTTCCATGGTCTTAGGGTCATCATACTGAATCTTGTCCCCAATGGAAGGTGATAGTTCACTCAGATACCTTTGAATATTGACAATCTCATCCTTGATGAACGAAACATACTTCAACAATTCTAAAAATCTTTGTTCGTATTCATCAATGGTCATGCTGCCCAGCTTGAGTTCAAATAACTCTTTCATCTTTCTGTCATAATATCTTTTAGTCAAGTATTTCTTCTCGAAATACCTCTTGAATTCTTCCCAAGTGATATCTTTCTCTCTAATGTGCTGCACCTGCACAAGTTGATCCCACCACATGGATGCTTTTCCTTTCAATTGATACATTGCAATTCTTCCTTCTGCATGAGAGGAATAATTCTGCAGTTGGAAATATTTCCTCATGCCAAGCAACCATGTTTCCGCATTTTCCTCTTTCTTATGTTCTCCATCAAATGTAGGAGACTTAATCTTGTTCATTTCTCCTTTCATTTCATCCACTTCAAATCTCATGTGCTTTCTAGTAGGAGATGGGCTTGAACTACTACATGCTTTCTTACTGGAATGCTTTGGGGAGCGACGTTGATTCCTGCTAACACTCCTTGATCTTCTTTTCATTTTAGGGGTCCTACGACTCCCTATTTTTCTCAAGTCACTCTCCTTTTCCAATTTCTTTTCGATTCTCTTCAAACTCTTTAACAACTTTACGTTGAGTTCACCTTGTTTTTCTTGAGATTTCCTGAGCTTTCTTCTATTTGCTTGATGAGTTTGGGCATCTTTCTGCAATCATTCAATGATTTTCATCACATTTCCTTCCTTATCTATCTCTTTTCCATTTCCATTGGAGTTCGATCCTTCAAATCTCAAATGAACATCCATCCCTTTAGCTTCATTCTCTGAACTGGAAGCATTCTGTGTCTCCTCCATTTTTGTGCACTCAGTGGCAATTCTATTTGGTTCCGACACTCACTAAACTTGTGCAAACACATGTGCAGACAACCAAAATTTGTCAGGACAACATTCCTTAACAAATTCCAAAACATTCATAAACAAATCTCAGTCAAGAAAACATTTACATTTCATGAATTTTCCGAGCTCTACTTGGATCTGTAACAATTTTAGGCCTTAGCCCTTTTCTCTCAGTTTCCAACCCATGCAATTGCGGGCTGTGACCTTGCTCTAGTTCGATAGGTGCTTACTCGGGACTTCGGGTGTCGAAAGTCTTCAGAATACATCACAACAGACTCTTGGAGTTCCGAATTAACGATCTCACGTAGTAGGGTGGATCAACGGTTCACATCTACCCAACATCCAACAACTGACATTCGCGGTGGAACTTTTGTCATCGAATGCTTCGGGACTTTAGATCTTTGGTTCTTCGGAACTTTAGAGCTTTGGGTGTCGGAAGCCTTCCAACTTGCTTCCTTCCAATCTCATGACTTCCGAACTTTCGACTTCTCTATCCTCCGGGCCCACATAGTATATTTGTCACCAACTAAGGTGATGACACGTGGTACACTTAGGAAGGTCCATGCCACCCCAGGCGATGTCATCCGACTCCACCACGTCTACCCTTTTACTTCGAAACTTCGAGTTTCAGAAGTTTGTGCATCAACATATTCTGCTTCTCCCGATTTTCGCAGTTCCAAACTCTCCCTAGATCATCAACGGTCCTTATCTCTCCCTCCACCAATGGTCGAGATCCATTTCGCGATTTCTTGTTTCAGAGATGTTCACCTCTCTTCACTTCTCATATTCCAATTTCGTGAATTCTTAAGGGTTCTCGCGACTAACCTGAGTGCAACTTCTCAAGATCTAACGATCGAGGTCTCCCCTCAGATCTGTGGTGTAGATCTCTTCCAATACCTCGGAGCTTTGGATTTTGAAAGTTTGTGCCTCACCACACCTCGCTTCTCCCGATTTCCAAACTCCGAAAGGTTTCCAGGATAACCCTCTTGCACCTTCTCCAGATCTGACGGTCGCAAAAGGGTTTCCCTTCCTTCTGAATAGATTCTATGGTCCACATTACTCTGCGGTCCAATACCACTTCTATCATGGTTTTACGATATCTCTACTCCTCCTGAGCTTCTTAACACAACCAAGGTAACCAAGGTAACTTCTTAGCACTCAGGAAGGTTCCGAGTTCCGAAAATAGTTCCTCCAGACACGATTCCCTCTTGAAACCTTGGGTCCAAAGACCACTTATCCAACCCATCTAGGTTCACTGTTGAAACCTTGGGCTCTGTACCAATTTGTAACATCCCCGACCCTCCAAAGGCCGGGAAAATTCTACCAACACAACCTTAACTTAGCCTTTAAATCTCTGATACCAAATTGTAACATCCCCGACCCTCCAAAGACCGGGAAATGCTACTACGCGGAAACATTCTCATACTTATATATATAACATGCATTAAATCCATTTAACACATTTAATGAAACTTAACCAACAATATAGAGTAATCACAGTATTTCTACTAACATATGCTTAACAAGGTAGATGATATGCTTTCTAGACCTCCTATTGTTTCTTCTATTGTTTTTAAGAATGCTTCTTTGTCTCATGATAGTTATGTGGAACAATATGTTGTTGATGAAGATTTTAAAGAAGGATTTGAGAAGCTAACCCATGGTGCACAGGTAGATAACTATTGTCTGTAGGGAAAACTACTCTACAATCTTGGAAAG
>JASDQU010102432.1:173445-193696 GCA_032191745.1 Picea mariana
GGGGTAGGAAAAACTATGGCTCATTTGCAAAGATTTTGTTACTGGCATTAGATGAAAGCAATTGTAACTAAATATGTAAAGGGGTGTGTGTGTTCTACTTGTAAGCCCACTAATAGAAAATTGGGGCTATACTCACCACTTCTTGTTCCATCCCATCCATGGGAAAATATCTCCATGGATTTTGTAGGGAATTTACCAATTTAGAAAAGGGGTCATGACTATTTGTATGTTGTAGTGGATAGGTTCAGCAAGATGTGTATCTTGATGCCATGTAAAAAGCAGATCACTGCTGAGCACACTGCTAATATCTTCTTTCAATATGTTTGGGTTCACTTTGGATTACCCACATCCATTATCTCTGATCGCGATACTCGATTCCTTGGGGATTTTTGGACAAGCTTGTGGATAATGATGGACACCAAGTTGAAGATGAGCACTTCTTTCCATCCATAGACCAACGGATAGAGAAATGTTGTTAACCGAACAATGGTATTTTTTCTTCGAGGCTACTACAACAAGCATCCCAAGTTATGGGATGAACAGATACCCTATGTACAACATGCTTACAATCGAGCCTTACATTCCTCCACTCAGTGATTGCCTTTTGAGACATGTTTTGGGTATTTTCCTAAGGTCCCTTTGGAATTGATGTATGGGAGAGATGTCGATTCAAATGAAGAAATGAATGAAGATAGGGCCGACAAGTTCATTCAGAGGATCCAACAGGTACACCAAGTAGTCAGGGAACATTTGGAGAAAATTCAAGAACAGTATAAAGCTCGACATGACAAACACAAGGTTGATCATCAGTTCCAGGTTGGATACCAGGTATGGCTTCACATCAGCAAGGAGAGATTGAAGGGTGAAGGAAATAAGCTCAATCCCATCTGATATGGACCCTTCACTATTTTGGAGAAAAGAGGTACCAATGCTTTTCGTCTAGATCTTCCACCTTATATGCAAATTTACTCAGTTGTAAATGTAGAAAACTTGAAACTTTTTGAGCCTCCCATGGTCATGGATCAGGGTGAGGAAGTTTCAATACCTTCAGTTGATGAGTTTTCTCCTAATTACTTGGACAAGTTGAAGGAAGATATCATCCTGGACAGAAGGACAAGGAATTCACACAGGGGTGATGTTGATTATCTTCGAGTGGGCTTAAAGGGCACACATCCAAGCAAGGGAAAGTGGAGTGAGAAGGACAAGGTGAGGGAACTCTTCCCTCACTTATCTGTTTATTGATGAAATATTTTGGTGGTCTAAAAATCTCTCAGTGGGGAGGTGTGATCCAAAAAGGATCCAGAGAATACTAAGGATAACTCAGAATTCGCAGAAGCAACCTAGGAAGCTCAGAATGGCCTAAGTAGACAGAGAAAGGGAAAAAATTCAAAGTCCTCGAAACTTAGTAAAATTGGCATCATTGCGAAGAGTGTGTCGCGAGATTTCCAACGACATAAACGACTTGTCAAACGGAGTTACAGATCAAAAGATATTCATGGTCAAAGTTTTGGTCAACCTAGCCTGGTCAACATGGATGAGTCAGCTAGTACATATGACATCATCATCCGTACATTGTATGTGGCACACACAGAGGGAGACATGTGTCATGTTGATGTCAACATGGTGATGTGGCAGCACCAGAGGCTGCCATGTGTCACTCTTTTTTGGGCTTTTCCGATCAAATCCGTGGACCAATGGCAATCCGTACAACCACTTAGAAGACCGTACAACCACCCGACAAGTGACGTGACAGGATGACATGGCAAAGATGATGTGGTTTTCCATGCAATGAGGTGACGTGGGCCAATGAGTGGCTTCCATACGGCTCATTCATGGGTTGCCACGTGGCAGTGGGAAAATGCCCAAGGATGCCGAACAAGCGAATTTCAAAAGGGGTAAAGTGTTGGCTGGAGCCAACCTAGTCCGCCAAACTTGGAGTAAGTTCCACCAAAATGGTGGCATATATCCCAACTATCTACCACAGTTAGAAACATATCCCAACTATCTACCATAGTTAGCAACATATCACAACAATCCGCCATATCCGATGATATAGATTCTATGGAGGGGTAAAATGGGAGGCTTGTGGGTTTGACCCCGGGACCTCCCCCAATGGATATGCCTTAATATAACTCTGCCAACCAACTAACCTAATGGCTATGTTGGTACATCCGCCTACCTTTATTACTTAAGAGAATATTCTACCAAGAGTTTGGGGGTCATAACATGGAGGTGCGTGATCGTACAAACAACATAGAAATCGAGAATTTTCTCATGAATTAATTACAGTCGCAGGCACAGAAACCAAGATGAATTTTCACAATGGCCTGAAAGTGCCAGACTCAGATCAAGGCGTGGAGACAATCATTCTTGGGTAATTCGATGTCGCAAATTCAGTGGTGTTTTTTTTTTTTTTATCTGAGCAAAGCTTCTGCAGCTTAACTCCATAATGAGGTATACTTATGTATTTTGTCGAATTCTTTTGCTAAGTTAATAAAAAGGCCTACCCATTTGAGAGGACCCAGAGACATAGTCTACCAGGGACGAACTTTGTTATCAAGTTTTTGTCTTCAGATCTTATGCATATGTATCTTCATTATTGAGTTATTCCTTCTTTATGGTGCACTTCAATTAATGCTCATTTAATACAATTATTTAATAACTCACATCGATGAAAAGATCTCGAATCAAGTGTGTTGTGCCACATTTTCCTGTCCTTGGCAGGAACATTGTGTATGTAGGTTCGTGCCACCCCATAAGTGCAATGAGGATGAGTAACCACGAGTAGTGGAACCGAAAGCCCCAATATTTCACATCCTTACAATCTTCAAGGAACCAGTTAAGTAGATATGTGGCCCAACTCATTGAGATCCCCTTTGCGCATTGTGCCACAACTGCTACTTCTCTTGTGAGCACTTCTTCTTTTCGACACTTGCGCATTAAATTTCAATTGAGCAATCTGGTTGAAAATCATGTCACAAGATCATTAATGTCATTGATATTGATACCTCTGTTCCACCTCTCTATGCCATACTTCACTTTGTTCTCATCTGAGATGGATTTCGCCTTAGTCTTGTCTTCTAGGTATTTATCTGGCTTCTCCCCATCTATGGGTAGCCCTATAATCTCTACGATGAGGTCAAAATTGATCAGCACTAGCCTATACATCCATAATATGCCTCTGTGCACCCTCGCTAACAACTGTTTAACACATTTTTTTATGTGTTTCCCACACCCTAAGTGCAATATGTTTAATAGGTTCATGATGTTGATGTTGTACAATCCGAGGATCCACTGTGTAGGCTCCAAAATTGGCATGCCTGATGGGCCCTCTCCCCTTCTCTCTAGGTAGCTCTGCACTTCCAAATCTGGGAACTTTGTGGTGTCAGATACATAATGTTTCGAGTATTTAAGGCTATCGAATCCTCCTACCATGTTATCCTCGATTTTCACTTCATTGAGAATTTTTGGCATTACTATACTTAGATATTCCTGTGTGCGTTGCACGCCGTGCATACTGCTTTCTTCTCTCATCTTCTTTTTCCCTTGTGGGGATGATACCCCACCCTCTTTCTCTGTTTCTTGCTCTAGTTCTGACTCCAAGCCTTGCTGCGTGAAATCCATGGCCAGTTATGCTTCCTGAGGACCTTTTCCTTGCACGAACCAGATTTTGTCCATTTGACATCCTCTACCAGCTGCTCGGGCTCCTGTACGGGTTTCTACTCCTTCTCCACATGTAATGTGGTTTGCTCGTACTCTAGTGTGTGGATTTCGTCCACATCCACCACTGTGGGCATCTCACTGGTTCTGCCTTGTTGTACCCGTGTGGTTCATTCGGTTTTGCTTGGTGCTCCAACCCTCAGTGGTGACATGGTGGTTAAATCCAGACTACAAGCTCTCAACTCGACATATGATAACGCAATCTCACACTCTATCGTTCTTTCACTTGACTCGACATTTTTCTTCTTAGAAAATAACACAATGGGTTGGTTTTCCCCCTCTTTCCGACTTTATAACAGGACAGGGAAGTGACAGCTGTGTCGCACTAATAATTTTCACTTTTTCACTTTTCATTGTGTTTCCTACACACTGTACCTTTCTACCCATTAACTTCTCTTCTGCATGTCATGTTTTCGAACCCTGGTTTTCTTGCAGTGCCCTATTCTGTCTGCCTCATTTCATTCTTTCAAGGCCCTCCATGTACGTTGAATTATTCTTATTTTTATGGATTTTTTTTTTCCTATATACATATCTCTTTACTGCACGGTATTGTCTAAGTACTAGGAGTTCGATTGTCCCTATACAGTTTCAGTCGACTCTCATTGATCATTCCTCTGAGTTCTGTACCTCCTAGATCTTTCAATGGCACAACTCCCCCATCTGTGACAGTCTTCACTTCATATGGTTCCAACCAATGCATTCTGAATTTTCTTAGGTGCTGAAGAAATTTACTGTCATACACCAAGACTAGGTCTCCTTATTTGAAACTCTTCCTTTTAATATGTTCGTCATGCCAAGATTTGTCCCTTGATTTATGTACTTCTTGGTGAAATCCTACTATAATCCTATCTTCTTCCATTAGCATCAACTGACTTAGCCTTTATTGTACTATGCCTCGTTTTGTCATGTTAGTGATTTCTTCTACTCGCGGACTAGGTACCAAAAATTCTAATGGAACCACTACTTCTTGTCCATACACCAACTTGAATGGTGTGTGTCGTGTCAACTTTTTGCATGTAGTCCTGTATGCCCATAATACTGTTGGTATCTTCAAGTCCCAATCATCCCTGTTGACATTGCAGATCTTTGTCAGTGCATTCTCTAGAATCTTATTAAAGGCTTCCACTATTCCATTTGCTTGAGGGTGATATGGTGTACTCTTTTGATGATAGAATTCAAATTCCTCAGTCATAGCCTTGATAGTACTATTGATGAAGTGAGTGCCTTGGTCACTCATCAAAATCCTTGTGCATCCAAATATAGTGATCACTTGCTCAAATAGGAAGTGTGTTGATGTCTCTACACTACAATCCTTTACTGGTGCTACTTCTACCCATATCGTTAAGTACTCTATCATAGTAATGATATACCTTGCTCCTGACCTCTTTGTTGGTGGATTAATTGGCCCCACAAAATCAATTTCCCATTTGTCCAATACTTGCAAGGTTACTTGTGGTCTTAGGGGAATCTCATCCCATCTATTAGGTTTTCCAATCCTCTGACATACATCACATCTCTGGCAGTAGTCATTTGCATCTCTATGGATGGTCGACCACCATAGTCATGCATGCAATACCTTCTGTGTAGTATCTTTTCCTTCATAATGTCCTACAACTATTTTCTCATGGGCCTCTGCTAAAATCCTAGGCCTTTCATGTTCTAGTACACATCTTCTCAAGAGGTTGTTTGCACCCATCTTGTATAAGTGTCCTGCAATCAATTGATAGTTTGCATCTCTAACTACTAGATTTTTCTTATGTGCAGTGTTGAATTCTTCTGGCCCGATACATGTACTCAAGTATTGAATGATTCCAGCAAAATATTCATCAACTACTTGGACTGAAAATAATTGTGCATTAGGGAAGTTTTCCTCTAAATTAGTGGGTTCCTCTCCATCGGTGATCCTTGACAGGTGATCAGGTCCTGCATTCAACTTCCTTGGTTTGACTATCACTTCAAAGTCAAATTCCTGAAACAAGAGTAACCATCTACAAATTCTCCCCCCCAACACTGGCTTATTGAATAGGTATTTGAGGAAAGAATGATCTGTGAACATTTTAAAGTGTTTCCCAAGTAGATGATGCTTGAACTTCTGCAGCGCATATACCATTGCTAAGCCTTCTCTGTCTGTAGTATTGTGGTTCTACTTTGAATCTGACAATTTTCTGCTTGCAAATGCTATAGGATGGTCTAACTCTCCTGCTCCTTGCTGCACCAGAATAGCTCCAAGTGATATGGCTAAAGCATATACATGCACATGAAATGTCTTTTCACAATCTGGGAATACAAATATTGGTGCTTTTACCATATTCTCTTTTAGAGTGTCCAATCCTCACTGACAATCCTCATTCCATTGAAATTTACTATATTTCCTCAACAGTTTCTCCATCGACGCAACGATCTGTGCATACCCTTTTATGAATTTCTTGTAGTATCCTGTGTGTCCCAATGTTTCTCTCAACTAACGTACTGATTTTGGTGGTAGTAAATTGACAATCACTGCAATCTTCGAAGGATCTACTATCAAACCTTGTTTGCACACTATATGGTCCGATTGTATCCCAAAAGGTGTCCCAAAGATGCACTTCTTGATATTTAATGATATCTGACACTTCCTGCATCTTTCCAACATCAACCTTAATACCTCTACATGATCTTTCAATAGATTGTAGATTGTCCAATCATCCAGATATACTTCTAAAAACTGATGGATGAATTCTTTGAATGCATCTATGACTACTCTTGAGAATATTGTTGGTGCATTCTTCAGTCCAAAACGCATGAATTTGTATTGGTAGGATCCCCATTCTGTGGAAAAAGTGGTCTTGTACATGTCTTCTGGGGATATCTTGATCTGATGGTAGCATGAGAATCCATCTGTGAATGAGTATGCTTCTTGTCCTCCTACATTCTCTAATACCTCATCCGTGAAAGGGGTGGAAAAAGGGTCATGTAGGCACGCATCATTCAATTTCCTAAGATATACACAGATCCTTATCCCTCCCTGCTTCTTCTCCTGAACTACCAGAGGGATCACCCATTCATATTTCGCCACTGGTTCTATGATTCCAACCTCCAACATTTTGTCAATTTCGGCTTTCACTTTTTTCTTGTATATTGGGTTCAGTCTATATGGTCATTGTCTGACTGATCTAGCCTCAGGTTTGAGAGGTATCTTCATCTCTCCTATCTCTCCTACTATTCCTTTCATCTCTATAAAGGTTGTTGGGAACATGTCACTGTACTCCCGCAAAAACTCTGTTGTTCTTTCTACTGTTTGTTCGTCCCAGTAATCCCCAATACTAGTCATTTTGGGATTGTCATTTGTCCCAATATTCACTTTCTTCACTTTGATTGGCGCAACAAATACTGCTGATTTGATACATGGATCTTCCACCTCCCTTTCTCCTTCAATTTCTGTAATTTGAATGTTGCATGGGTCATCTTCATCTGGTGCTTCTTCCTGCACATGGTAGCACGACAGTAATTATTTCACTGTTTGTCCGTTCTGCAGTTGATACTCTATTATAATTTCAACCTTTGGTTCTTTAATGAATATTTCCCCTCTAATTTGTTTGAGTGTTGAGTCCATGTTGGGGTTCTCATGTTCAAATGATAAAGTGACTAGAAAATTCTGTTGTAACACTGTCCATTTTGCAATGCCTCTGCGCAATTCCTGGTCTACATACCAGTTTGTTGGAATTCCTTCCAATGTGTGAAGAAAGTGATGAGACCATTTTTATGGTGGCATCATTCTCCATAGTGTTCTACACTTTTCCAAGTGTTCTGCTGGTGTCCCCTGTCCGTTATATCTCTACAATTGATTTCTTCCCTGTTCAATGCCAAATCTAATGCACAATAATGGCTTCCATTGGTACCAGTCCTTGACTATCACTTTGTGTGCACCCCACCATATTGCAAGTGTTTCCTTGACTGTTATATCCAGATCTAAGAGCCTCTGATTTTATAACACTTCATCTTCGTATCTTGTTAGGAATTATTCTAATTCATTCATCCCATGAAAGCAGGGAGGTTCTCTTATAGCTGTACCTACCCATCTTACTGCGCGGTCTATTCTTTCGCACCTTCTTGTGGATACTTCATGTAATCTCTGTTGCCAATTCTCCAACCCTGTATCTGAGTCTAACGCGCATCACGTGATACTTTTCCAACTGAGTACCCCATATGCAGTTGGATTCACATAATATTCTTCTCATGCGGTGGTCCTGTATAACTGGTTAATTTCATCCAAGTCTAAACAAGTGGATTCTACAAACATTTATCTTTCTCATGGATCTAATGGCACAATGAATCTATACTCTCCTGACTCAAATTTCATCTTCATCATATTCATATTGATTATGGCCCGATTATCAAACACCCAATCTAAGCCAAGCAATGTTAGATAAGGTGTTGTGCCATCCACTATTTCTATTACTTCGAAATTGGATTTAGTGCACACTCCATCCAAACCTACTATCACACTCTTTAGCCTTCCAATTGGAAAAACCCTGTGTTGATTTGCTAGTTTCAATCGAACAGGTGAATATCCTAATGTGGGCTCTCTCATACATTGCCATGTCTTCTTGGATAGTACATTCACTTCAGATCCTAAATCCAGTATGATATCCCCCATGTTGAAATATCCAATGTTGGCATTCAGTCTGAATTCTTTACTTGTCCTCCTCCTCGTATGAAAATGATTAACTTTTTTCTGTTCTAGCTTTCCCTCTACATCTGTGCTACATTTTTATAACATATTTTGTAACACTTTAACAGATGATGGATCATTTAGTAGTTTAACATAGGATTGAAAAAAAGCCTTTATGGTACTTACTTATCCTATGGGGTGTGCTTCATTAGTGTGATCTAGCAATGAAGGCATCTCGTATGTTGGTACGTCTTGGGTGTGTTGTGCAGTTGATGTAGATGCAATGTCTGGCTTCAAGAATTCTTGTTTGGCTTGCTTGAATATCTCCTTTTCATTCTATGCATCAAATTGCTTTTGTGGTTCATCATTTTTCTTCACCCATTGGTGTTGTGTTGGATCTTGTCTTATTGCGTCATCTCCTGTCTTAGCTACTCCGCACGTAACTATGTTGATATTTCTTCCATCATCCATCATTTCTACAGAAATCCATTGAACATTCTGATTGTTCGGAGTTCTCTTTTCCTAGATCTTCCCCAATAGTATCGGACAGTCTTCTGTGTCATGGTCGGATGTGCGACAATACATACATGTCGCAAGTGGAAGAGGACATTCTCTTGCATAGTGTCCTGGTTGTTGACAGTTATGGAATACCATTGGTCCTCTGCCTCTTCCAAAGCCTCCTCTACCTCATCCTCCACCTATGTAGCCAACTCTATCTCCTCGCGGTGCATTTTACTATGGCACCTGGTTATACTGCGTAGGATTATAATTTGGTTGCACAGTATTTCATTACAGTTGTGCAGTGTTATATTGTTGTGGCTCAATGTTATATGGGGCTGGTACTTGGTGAAACTATGGTGCATATTTTCTTGTCATCATATCTTCCTACACCCTATAGGTGTCTGATGTTCTCTCCCTCATCATCTCCATAGTCCTGCAATCTTTGTCATCATGGCCTACTGACTTGCAAAAGTTGCAATATGAACTCTTATGAACTGTCTGGTATTTCTACATCATTGGATAGTGATATGGATCATGCCCTTATGTTTTACAGATCTCACACCATAGTCCTTCTGATGACAAAGGGTTTTGCAGTCCCATTTCCATGTACTGCGCGAATGTTGGGAATTCATTCTTGTGGTGTACTTTTGTCCTACATGTGTACACCAAACAACTTCTCTTTTGTCCTTAATCCTTTTCTGGTTTAATTGAAATGTTAGATTCTTCAGGTCTTCCTTGAGCTCCTCTATTGTTGGATCTGTCTTCTAATATTGGTTATCTTCTAGTTGCAAGGATGTCTACAGAATCTCTGCCTGGGTATAAAAATTCTGCTGTCTCAAAGGGTATTTCAAGTGTGGTAGTAGTGAATTCACAAACATATGCCTATGTTGCATATATTTCATGACATACTTCAGAGTTCCCTTAAATCGTTTGAATCTCTAGTCTATCTCCTAGACAAATTCTCCTGGTTTTTGTCTGATCTCTATCATCTCATTCATGTATTGATCTTCTTAGCTAGGCTTCTGGAATTCATTTATCAACAACTTCTTGATATCGCCAATCATTCTAGTTGTTCCTAGTGGATTGTTTGCAGCTAATATCATGTACCAATCCAGTGCGTGGTCTCTTAGTGTGATGTATAACTATGTAAGTTTGGTATCCTCATATGTGATCTTCTTTGCTTCCCAGATCTTTTCACAGATGAAAAAGAGGGTCCTCCAGCGCCTCTCCGTTGAATTCTGGTAACCTGAAGGTGGGATCATGTCCTGCCATCCTAAATGTTGAACTACTACCTCTGCGCGGTGTATATTCTTGACTAATGCTTTATAAACTAGCTCCCCTAGTTGTTGCTCCATGTGTATATGTATTTCTTGCTGCGTTTCTTCCACTAAAATTCGGTTGACATGGGTTTATGGGTTCCACACTAACATTGATATGGATAGGATTTCTACCTCTAGTTTATGCTCTTGGACCTCTTGTATTCCTTTCATATGTCACACGCAGGATTTCCTCAATCTTCTCCACAACCCGGAGATCCTCTACCTCTTCTTCATCACTTTCCAAGCCTTCCCTCATGACTATGGCTCTCTTCTTATTGTTCATCTTATATTGGTAGGGTACTCCACTGTGATTTCTTCCATCTGTTTCCATGATCTTCTTGATCTGGTATTCATCCATCATGATTGGATTCAAGGCGTCCTCCTTCTTTCCTTTATCCATCTCTTCCTCCATTTCTCTGTCTCTTGTCAATTCTTCCCCCCTTCCCCCATGCACACAGGGAATTTTAGCTATCTGAATCCATTGTTATTACTCCTTTGTTATATAGTAACATCTTGATGGAAGTATGCAACGATCTGATATACCTACCTCGAGGTCCCTTAAAGAAATATTTCTCTGTTGTGCTATAATACTTTGTAGTATCTACTGCAAATTCTATGATAAATCCTGCAACAATGTTGTCTAACCAGAATTCTACTGCGCGCGTAAATTTATTGTCAACTTATTGTAATTGCACGATCTCAACAGGATTCCATTCTAGTTGTCTGATATGATTTGTATGGTGGTTGTATTTCATCCTTAATATCCACTCCTGCAACACATGCAGGAAATCACAGAAAAATACTTCATGCAAGTCGTTGAATACGTACTTGTTCAAATATTTGCGCGGTGTTAACTTCGGGTTTCTATTATCTTTCTGCGCAAATTTCGGCTTCTCTGTTTTCAATTAGCTCTTGATATTAGCCTTTGTTGGGTTCCACGGTCTCAGCATCCCCTTTTATATTCTCATTCTTTTAATGTTGTATTACCAAATATTCATGATTCTTCAACAGATCTCATTCACTCAATCCCTTTATGTTCCAACCAAAAACGAAACCATTTGTTGGTTTATAGTTTACTCCTGCTACCTTTCTTTGGTTGACCCAGATTCAGGTCCACTTGGTTTCCAACAAAACCCTCCTAAAACTATCGACCCTCCTGGTAAACCAGAAGGCAACACAAGGCACAGGATGCACTGCATAGTCTCACCCGAGATAGTTCTTTTAGGTGGCTGCAATGCTCAGATGCTTGCAGCCTGGGAAATGAGTAGGGATCTGTGGTTAACCTCCGTATTCTTCATTTATTACTTTAACATTCAACTTATATGGAATACCTTGTCATTCTTTCTCATGCATGTAAAGTAGCAGATCTATCTAGTCATTCACACATTTGGTTAACATCTAATCATTAACAAAAAAATAGATACATAACATTCAATCACATAACACATAATCTATCGTGGTTCACCCCTCCTAGGCTACGTCCACAAAGATTTGGCTGCTCTTCTCTTTGATTATTATGGTTCCAAAACTACAAAACCTCGCGCATTACAATGCTCCATTCAAATCAGTCAAGATCTATAATGAGGCGGACTAGATCACACCAGGTTCCTCGGCATGTGATCTAACCATCAAGACCTCCCTTATTCCCTCTCCTCGACTCAACAACTTACAAGATCCATCGATTTTTACATTCATTTTGTCTTTTTACATTGTAGTAACACTGACTAACTCAACAAGAACAACAACGAACAACCAAAACCCCCCTGAATACAACAACTACCTCAATAACAACCACCAACCCCCGAACTAGACCTCCAGGGTATCTACTTATACATGTTTTTGGCTTACCAACCATTACATTCTCTTACCAGAACCCTAACCCTATCATGTCTAGGTCTTCTTGCATGTGTGTCTCGCGTGCCTTCCTCTTCTGCATGCGCGTCTATTTTGTGTGTGCTACTTTTCCTACATGCACGCCTTCTTTACACGTGCTTCTTCTTCTGCATGCACATCTTTCTCCCATGTCATGCGTTTCCCTCAAAAATGGCCTACGCCCAACAATGGCCATTCAAACCCCACCTCAGAGAATCAGGACCATTATCATACGGTAAGGTTAACAGGCAAGACTATCAAAATTTTCCATACTCATGCACAACTATAATAATGAATATCAACACCATACTTACGTGTGCAAGCAACATTATACAGAATAACAACAATTACTTATATGCAACAACATACAAGAATTAAAGCCATATTAACCATAAATAATTAAGCACACAATAATTGAGACAATCACATAAAGAACATTGATATTTTATCAATAGTCACCAACTACACACAAAATGCAGACGTTCCTCCTAGCCATAGACTCTGTTGCTCATATTATTTCAGTAACAGGTCACCCCCAAGTTAGGGCTTAACTCCACTAGGTGCCATAACTACAACTAGTGTACAGTCTCTCATTCCCATGCACCTGTCACACCCATGGAAGTGTGCCCCTTCTCTTCTCAACAATCCCTTAGTTGCCTCACTTCCCTTCTAGGGTTCCAACAACATTTCAGACATGAAGTCTCTGAGCCCTGCAACTAATTCCCAGCTCATTAGGGAATAATTCCGAGAAAAACTCTCGCTTGGAAAGAATGTTCACGGGCTTGACAACCTGCCTCTTCAACAACAAATCTCTCACCCAGAGAGACTGCTCATAGGCCTGACAAACCACCTCTTCGACAATAAATATCTGGTTACAACACACAAAAACCCCTTATAAGATTCTCTCTGCAAATAAGGTAATAGTCGATTTTTCTAGATAGTCCGACCCCTTCTGCACATGAGAAAAACGAAAAACCACAAAATGAGTTCTCCCCTCAAAATACATTAAGGCCAACAATATATATTGCATGCCTTAAAATTGACACTTGTCACCTTCAGAAGAAGCGTTAGCCACTTGGTGACTCCTTCCCATCCCTGAGAACTTCAGATAAAATAAATATCCATAAACTATACTTTTCTAGAAATATTGATAAAATATTCCCTAGGACTTAAGTCTACCCTGTCCCTTTTCCTTTTTTCGGTGGAGTTAGCCCCCTGTCTCTTTTCATGTGATCTATTTTCATGTAGTGATGTAATAATATTAACAAGTTGAATATGATTACACTTTACAAGGATATGCACACTGGCCTATTTGTGTCTCGACTCACCAACCTCATAATCACATAGGCTCTCTGGCCTCAACACACACACACACACATATATATAACACTTGTCTTGGTGCGTACTCCCAAGTCATTCCTGCGCACTTACCCAAGTGCACACAACACTATGAAATGTGCACACATTTTCTTTGATAACAATTCCACACTCACTACTCAGGTGGGCCCAAAACCAAACTTGGTGCCAACAGATCACCAACCTATATGTACATTTACATTTACAATTGGTACCAACAACTCACCAGCCTATATGTACAATTACAAAGAGTTTTAGATTAGGGACATTACATGTCATAAAGAAGTACATGCATTTGCTTCCTTAGATACCACCATTGCTTCACTTATTTCATTATTCCCTTCTAGCTTGTAAACATTCCCAATCTTCATTTCCTTCATTACCCACCAAATTTCCCTTGGACACTTTCAATGCTCCACCTTGACCTCTATATTTATACTCACCAGAATCCAAAACTCCCAAAGAAATTAAAGTATTTTTAAGTTCTAATACATGTCTAACATCTATCAATGTTTTTACAATACCATCGAACATCTTAATCTTAATGCTACCAATCCCAACAATTTTACAAGAAATATCATTTCCCATAAAAACAACATCGTCATCTATAAATTGGTAAGAAGAGAACCAACTTCTATGTGAACATATGTGATGGGGAGAACCAAAATATAACAACCATTCTTCTTGATATTGTGAGATACTACAAATAGATAAAACTTCATCAACCATACCTAAACTTGACTTAATTGGATTTGCTTCCTTACCCGAGCCTTCCTTGGATGCTTATCTTTTCCAACGACATTTCTTAAGATGCCCTGATTTATTGCAGTGCCAACATATTACCTTTCTCTTCTTTCCCTTTGACTTAAATCTAGATGTACCTATTGAATTCTCCCCTCCTTCTTTGGATCAACCTTTAGCCACCATTGCTTATGGTGTGGAGGCTTCTATATTGGATTTCCTCCTCATCTCCTCAGAAAAAAAATCTCTCAGAACAAAGTTATATTCAAGAGTATCAATTGTACTAAAGATAATGGAAGTGTCTAAATGATCCCAAGACTCGGGCAATGAATAAAACAACGTCATTGCCTTATCTTCCTTATTGATTTTTAAACATCCATACTAGTTAACTAGCATATGAGAGTATTAAATACATTTAAATGATCAACAATTTTGGTACCTCTTTCAACCGTAGTCTGTACAATTTTCTTTTCAAGTAGATTTGGTTGGTCAATGATTTCGTCATATAGAGGCTCTCAATTCTACCCCATAAGCCCATTGTTGTTTCCTCTCCAACAATGTTGAAGAGGGCATCGTCTACCAAACATTGAGAGCCCTTTCACTGAGATCATCCCAGTCATCATTCGTCATACCCATTGGCTTCTTTCTCTTTCCATCCGATGCTTTGTGCAATCTTTGTTGCACCAACAAACTTCACACCTTGAGCTTCCACAACTCGAAATTGTTCTTTCCATTAAATTTCTTCACGTCGAACCTTTTGTTTGTCACTTTTGTCATTCTCCACAAACAAACAAAGAGGGGAGGACCTTTGTTTTTTAAACCAAAACATTGCGCGGAGTTTACATAGGTACATGGCAACTACAGTTGAAGTTGCGCGGAGTTTACATAGGTACATGGCAACTACAGTTGAAGTTGCGCGGATTTTAGCGCCAGAGCAGCATTTCAATTTGTATAGCCAAGTGCCGTTATGGCAACTGCGTCCGTGAATCTGCGCGGATTTTACTGCTGAAGTAGATAGAGTTCGTTCATGCTCCCAAACTGTATGGCCAAGTGGCAAGTGGAGAGGCCCTAAAATCCGCGCAGCTTAAGGTTTGTCCCAATAGTTTTAACTTCCGTCATTTTGACTTCTCATCTTTTAATCAGCTAATTTTTCATTACAAGGTGTTGAAATTCTTTTTAAATAATTAGTTACCTTTTAACTCCAATATTTTATACATATAAAACTTTATTTTAAATGTTTTAATCCATTTTACTTCTGGTCTAATTTGAAAAGAGGGTGAATCAAAATGAAAGTTGGTCTTAGAAGGAAAAAAACTCTCCCAAAGAATTTGTTATTTTTTAACTCCAATTTTTTTATACATATAGATGCAATTTTTTTAATGCATTTTTATAATATATTGTCACAAACAAAAATTTATTCCAAATTGCATCAAACTCCCTTTTTTTTTTAATATTTATGAATGTTCAAATTTATATATAAACATGAATGAATGGAAGATTTTTATTATATAAATATAAAATCTATCATATTTTAGTTCACTAATTACATTAAAATTTTTATTGGTTTTTACAAGTGGCTTGCCTTATAAATTGTCCTAATATATTAATAAGGGTAAAAAAACATTCCTATTGAATTGTATTTAGTGTTATTATGGTTTTCAGGTTTCTGCAAGTCATTGGTTCTCTTCTTATTCCTCAATCTACAGTGATTGGTTCTCTTATTCCTCAATCTACATTTTAAGTTCCTCTGCAAGTCATTGGTTCTCTTCTTCCTCAATCTACATTGGTACTTAATACCTAGTTTCTTCCCTTACCTCTTCTTTGTGAATAGAGCTTTGGGTGCCATGATTGTTGGAGGCCAGAGATAGGTTATCTATCCACTGGGATAGGACTAGCACAGCAGCAAAATAGCTGCTGGTGAACACCGAAAAGCTAAGAAGATGAAATGAATCTTAAGAATATATCAAATTTTATTATCTATTAACAAATAAACTGTTGGGCTTCATTTATCCGGTGTTAATATTTTAATTTCTGTTAATCATTTACGTGGCAATCAGCTAGCTATCAAAGTAATTTTTAAATATGATTAGGTAAATGTAAAAAAGTAAACACATAAACTGATGTCTTTATAATAGCTAGGAAGTTAATGATTGAAATCACAGCCATTTATTTTGTGTGACTACTAAGAATATTCCAGCCATATTTAATCATGTCCATAGAAAACTTATTAAGCACTAAACCCCTATTAAATCTCCCCATTGTCAATAGGTGTAAGCCGGCGTAATTAGAAACCTCAACTTGCCACTCTCTGCCTCGATAGAGTCCATGCGCCCTCTGAAACTAAGAAGAAGATTGGTCACACTAACATTATGAGTGTTGCATGCCTATTTGATCTCTACCACTTTAGTTGTGAAAACCAAGATTGCATTGTTGTTAGCTTGGCCTATTTCTTCATGTCTCCTTAAGATGCGCTTAATTTCCCATGAGTCTTCCCCATCCATGGCTTCCTTACCTACTATCCCCTACTCAAACGATAGGACCGACTCCCAAATTGGACGCAGAATTGAACTCTTACGTGGCAGAGTGCACCACACCACCCAAGCTCCAACATGGGGCCTAAGCAAGGCCGTGACTATAGATGACTTAGGTTCATCATTTCCTCTGCTCACTTGGACCATTACCACGGGCAAGAGCTCTCACAAAAAAACTAGCCATTTCCTTGACTAATGCAGAAAATGCTCTCTAACACCCATCAACCTCAACTAGACCTCGAAGACTCACAACGGTCTCCACATCCCAACTCAAATGATCCCAAATTCATCCCCCTGATCTACAATCTCCAATTTATCAACCATCCTATTCCTTTGTGAAATTAATTGCAGTTTACTTGCATGCTCTCGCCAGCCCTCCGCCACCTTATATCAACGTGTAACCATGTGAGAACCCACGTCATTTATTCTTGGGGAGCATGCACAGTTTGTTAGTATCAGACCCCCTTGTTTGTGGTACAAGGGACCTCTTGTTTGTTTGTGTTTGTGGTATAAAGGACCTTCTCACACAAGGATTTGATTAGTAAAGTCTACGAAAGTGTACATACCTTGAAAGAAAAAACTCTCCCTGTTTTAAATCTTTTACCCAACATTAAGAAAAAATGCTAACTTAACCAAGGGGTCAGTTTCCCCTTTCAATACTCTTCTAATATGAAAAATAGATACCATGGTCAAACTGGGAAGCTAGATGCTCAATCCTGGCCACCAGATTTTGCAGTGAGAACCCTCCAATATTCGATTTGAATTTGATAGTGCAAATGATAGATCATGGAATCTCCAAATACCCCTTGCGATTTGGGCCTCTGAATGCGATATTGCCACAAGGAAAAATTGTATTCCAAATTGCATAAAAACTATTTATGGTAAACCCGGCATTATTATGGTGTACCCCGAATTATTATAACCAACTTTCACAGTAAATTTCATTATATTTCCTGATATCTCTTCTTACTTCCTGGAGATCATGGTTTCATTCATTGTAACAAGAATCACAACTTAAACTCACATCATGGCAAAGCAGTTCAATCCCCACCATTTTCATTAAACACAATTCAGTGCATATGGGTGCAGTCTGTCATTTTTCTCGCCGATGGCAGAACAAAAATGATCTCAATTATTAGAGAGTAAATCAGTCACCTATTTCACCTTTCTGGCATAAATTTCACAATAATAAGATTCAATGTCATCACTGGTTGGTTATATATGTTAGTAGATCATTCAATTTTCGCTACTTCACTGGCCATTTACAGAATAAAACATGAAACATGGTAGTTTCAGCAATCTGTAATGGAGTGGGTTAATTATGGAGCAATCTTCCCTCCAGAGTTAGTTTTTTCGTAGGTTTTAGATGGTGCGATTTTAAATTTCGATCAATTTTTTGAGCATTTCGGTTGGTTTAAAATAGGTCAAAACTCCTAAGATAAAGTTTTGAAATGTATGAAACTTTGATCCATGAAAAACTCAGACTACCCCTGAAAATCTAACCTGATTCAAGCTCATTTTTTTACCTGAAAAAAGAGTCAATTTGCTTCAAAATTAACTTACTCTTCAACCATCCCATTATCAGCATAGAATCTTCAATGCAGTTTCCAATAAATTACTATAATAAAAATATTTTTAACTCCACATCCTATCCAAATACGATTTGCAGGCAGTAATATCGTATCCCAATGAAATTTTCTGGTTCAAAGCAGGCTCCTTGAAAATGCTCCCATTGATTTTGCGGGAGTGTCGATATTCGTTTGTGATTGTATTGAAAATATTTACATCGAACATGTGAATACTCACTTTTGGGCTCATCATATCTCGAACATAAGCAAATGCCAACTGATCCCGAGGATTGAAGACCTGTAATTCATTGAACAAAAGGCAGGAAAATAGATTCGTTGGAAGGTTGTGCTTTCTCAGTATTAATGCAGTATCTGGCACATCTGTCATGTCAACAATAACATGTGCAAAATCAGTTACAGTGATCAAACATCAAATCTCATGTAAAATTTCTGAAATCAAGGCCAAAAATGAACAAATCTGAGCTCTCATACCACTGCTGTAGGGAAACTTTTCAGAGCTCCATGGCTGCAAACCATCGGCACAGTAATGGTCCATTTGATCTCTCACAGCTTCTTTACTCCACTTTCCCCATCTGACTGTAAAACTGGCTTCCTCCATGGTATGAGTATTGTAAGGATGCTTGGACATAGAAATATCAGCGTTCTGATTTATAAGGAGATTTTTCAAAGCTAGCAAGGGATCAACAACAAGCTGCAGCTTGGCGTCCGTCCAAATGCTATATACACAGTTTGGGAAAAGCCTGTGGGGAAGATATTTGGGTATGAGGCCGTTCATTACAGATTCCTTGTATGGCAACTCTCTGACGATAACTATGCGCCAAATTCCAATTCTGTGAGACTCATCCGGCTTGATCTGGTACCTAGCAAGCTCTGTGAGAGTTGCGTTGTCCATAAACATGAAGAAACAAACGTTTTCTGCTGTGATTTTCCTTACATGCATGGGTTGCCTAATCCTATCGTAGGCTCCAAATATAGCTGAAATAACCACCAAACCCCTGCACAGCTCCGTGGCCTTTTGGTCTTCCTCAGATAAAACGAACCCAGTGCTGCGGTGATTGGCAAAACCGCAGGGCAATTCCATTCCTTCGGAATAATTAAAATACTTTTTCCTTCCATTCACATCCAGATTTCCTCCGAAGGTCACCGGCATTGACACTGAATTGGGTTTCCCATGATCTTTCAAGAATTTAAGAGCAGATTTGTCGATTAACACCTCTTGCTGAATCTTATGGACAACATCCGAGGCTGCCGTTAACAGAGAAACTTAGTTTTGGGTTGTTATTTTTGCATAAATCTATGCTGTTTAGCCGATCGGATCGAGAATATATTAAATATGAGGGTATGTGATTACCTGAAAACTGCGAATATAGATTGCAAGACCGATTCGCTATGGCTGTAGCTCTCCTCTGCAAATATTTCTCAGCTCCATATTCTGAAGGATAGTCAAAGATTGGCCATGGAACCTCCTCCTCCAGCTTGATTTCAACATCACGATCAGAGCTTTGCGGTCTCCTGAACGCTGTGATAATTCCGAGGAAACTGTTGGGCAAACATTCCACGTGATTGAAGAATGAATTAGAGTTCGAATCGAGTACAGTGGATGCTGAAGGATTAACTATGGAAGATTTGTAGCGGAAAAGATTTGCGAAGAGCAGCATGATCAGGCCTGTGATACAAATTACAGAAGAAATAGAGCTGGGTTTCATTTTCACTGCACTGCAGCTCATGGCACATGAATGCAGGTCGTGACAGGAGATATTTGTGAGAGAGTCCACCTCTGTAGTTGCTCTTTCTGGTTTCAATCCCCATGAAGGGGAAGCTTTGGCTGTGGGATAGAAGCTAGCCAGGGTGATACATGTCCAGTTCTTCTTCCACCAAATTATTAGGTCAATGAGTACAGTTGGAAGCGATTCTGTGAAGCATGCATCCAAGTTTTATGCATGTGCGTGGGCGTTCTGGTAATCTATCTCA